>MNCI01012875.1:543167-555276 GCA_015680685.1 Gnetum montanum
GCTGAGGTTCCAAGGTATGTGTTTAGGTTTTAGATGAGTTTTATATATCAAATTTTCAATGTTTTTAGCAAAATTTTCATTCTACATCAATAATGCATTTTAGGAGAGCATTGGCAGAGGTTCTTGTGGCATCAATAACCAATTCTTAGTGTGGAATCCTCCCACCTTCCTCCTAGCCAATGTTGATCTCTCATCCTCTTTAGTTTTCAACCATTTCCAACATTGAGCCTACCATGGTGCTAAGGAAACAAAGGGAAAAGAGAAAAAATCCTATAATTTAGAAGGTGGATGAACATGATTAGGAGTTGGAAGAATTTCCTAGGCCCAACGCCATCTAGGCTTCTTCTATTATTTCTCTAAGAAAGGTGGTTCTAGCTATTTTTGCCTTTGTTTCTTGTGGTTTTTTCTAGTTTTTTGCTTCCTATGTGTTAAGGAAATTTTTTCAAATCTACTTTTCTGAAGGGATTAAGAAAAACTTATAAAAAACTCCCATCTCCTATTTTGGCTATTTCCACATGGATCCATAGTCATTTCGTTGTTTTAGCTTTTGTAGATTCAATTTTAAAAATAGGACTTGTTGTTTCATGCTTTTTTCCCTAAATTTTGGGGTATGGTTGTTTATTTCATATCTAGCCTTTAGGATTTGTTAAAATTAAATTTTAACAAAATCCTACCCCATTATTATGGTGTGAATTTTAATGGGTTTCAATGGTTTTGGCTATTTCAACTATTTCCATGGCTATATGAAATCTAGGTTTTGAGCTTTTTGAAGTTTTGATATGAAAAAGTAAGCAAAATTGTATATTTTTTCTTGGTATGAAAACTAAAAATTTGTAAAATTAAAGGTTATGGGTTTGTAACTGTATGTTTAATCTTTCCAATGGCTATGATTTCATTTAATTTGACCTTGAAATGAAGAAGTTATGGTTATTTTCCTAACATTGCATAGTTAGGTTGTTTGTGCCCCTTTTCCAATTACATGTAATTTTGTGAATTTTTTCTAAGATAATGGCAAAGGTTTTGGCTATTTTTTTGTCATATCTGCATATGCATTGGCTTTATCTTTTCAATGGAGGTATAATCACTTTGATTAACTTAAAATGAATTTTTTACTAAGCATGTGTAATAAGGATGTTCCTGTCATTTTCATATTATTGTCCAAATTGATGAATTAGTCTTGCATAAATGGAAATGGTTTTCAATTTTTTTCTAAACATAATTGTGTTGGGCTTCATTTAAGCTTTCAAATGATGGTGGAATCACTCGATTTGGAGCTCAAATAAATTTTTATGAATTTTTTCCTATGGCTCTATGAATCAAGGCAAAACTCACGGTTGTAGTACATTACTCATTTGAAAATAAAAGTGGTTGATATGTATAAGTTATGTTTTTCTTTTGTGAACATGTAAAATTAATGCTTAATTTTTCTTTTTCAAGATGAGTGAAAGATTTTTCTATTTTAAATAAGCTTTTACTATGGCTACATGGATTTTTCTAAGTTTGTTATGCTTTTTCTAAATTTGTGCATAACTTAGATGATTTTTTCTAAGCTTATGCATGCTTTGCATAATTTAGATGTTTCTTCTAAACTTATGCTTACTCTTT
The DNA here is from genome assembly GCA_015680685.1 of Gnetum montanum. Classification (NCBI taxonomy): domain Eukaryota; kingdom Viridiplantae; phylum Streptophyta; class Gnetopsida; order Gnetales; family Gnetaceae; genus Gnetum; species Gnetum montanum. The sequence continues at coordinate 544,773 of MNCI01012875.1, forward strand.
AAATTTATGCATAATGTATATGCTATTTTCTAAATTTATGCACATCTTGCATGTTTTTTCTAAGTTCATGCATAACTTAGATGCTTTTTCTAAATTTATGCATAATTTAGGTTAAGATTAGTTTTAGCTATAATTTTTTGGCTATAAAGGCTATAAAATATGGTAAAAATTATTTTATGAAAATATTTAAGCTAATTTAGATAAAAATCTAAAAGCTTTTTACAAAAGCTAATTTCACCTCTGACTTAGAAAGTTTTTCCTAAATTTGTTAAGAAATTCCAATTGGTCATGATGCAAGGTTATGCAAGGTTGTAATAATGTTTCCTTGTAGAATTACTTAGAATAATTTAGATAAACATCTTAGATCTTTTTATAGAGGCTAATTTCACCTCCAACTAGATGTTTTGTCCAAATTTGTTAAGTAATTTCCATTGGTCATAATGTTTTTGTGCTTTGCTTCATGCATGGTCTTTTTGAGACCTATCCTCATCATAGTTGAGCTGGTTAATACCTTGTGCTATATTGGTCATCTAAAGACCAACACCCCACCACATGGCATGCCTTTTGTGAAGCTCTCGTTGTGGTTCTGACCTAGGGTAAGAAACTTCCTTGCCTACCTCCTTAGAAACTTTGGTATCATGTTGTGCTCACACTTGTCTACAAATGTAGCTAGAGTTGTTATGGAGATCCCGTTGCCTTAGGCATCTAACCTAATTGCTAGATACATTACTGATAGACACTTCCTAAAACTGCAGGGAAACTAGTAGATGCCATAAGTCCACATTACCTTTTAGAGATCTAGATGATTCCAGAGTATAGTTAGTATAATATTGACAATATTCTGATGGTGGAGCATAAGGCCCACACATTATTCCAGAACTCACCTGGCACCATGTACCATATACAGGAGTAAACATGATTATTATAATGCTTTTATGCTTTTGGCTTGATTACCTTCCCTAACTTCATTGATTTTACAACTTCTTCTAGGTACAAGGTCAATGATTAGGGCTTAATCGTCAATGATCAAATCCTGGTAGTTGCTCAAATTGCTTTGGATGAATTCACCAAGAGTTCTCAAATCATAATTATTTTGTATCAACAGTTAAGAGGGGACTTTGATGAATATGCCACCAAGTTTAACCATCTATAAAGAAAGTGTAAGGATGATAGGATGATGCACAACTATTGGGTAGATTCCAATATCATGAATCAAACCTTTGTAGCTAGGACCTCAACACCACAATAGAAAAGGAAAGATAAATGTAAAGGCTATAACTTCTAGTGTTTGTATGGCTATAACTTTGAGTGTTCTATTGCTTTACTTAATCATTGAAATTGCTCATATTGATGCTAAAATTTGGTTATTGCTTCACAAGACCTTCCACCTCAGTTGATGTCACTATATCACTTTCAAGTTCACATCATGAGGATACCCTCATCCTAAATTTTGGTGAAGTGACATCAACGTAGGAGTGGCTAAAGGGATAGACACCTAGATACATTCAAGTAAACATCCATTATGAAAGTTTTCTTAATGTATTCATGGAAAATATCCCTTCCATTCCCACTATAGAGATGTTGCATGTCATCGACTCATTCTATGAGAAGGTTGGTTGTTTTAGCACCATCATATGAAGTGTGAAAGTAAACATGGATGTAGGTGCTAGCCTCTTTTGCAACTTGTTTGGTGTCCCTGCTAATGAGGCAAAGGTTCCCACCAAGATAGTAAGGAAATTGAACCATCGTGAGGAAGTTCTAAAGTGGCTTGGTGCCAACATGGGCCACTTTGGAATTTTGATGGATAGCTTCATGAACCTTGATCAAAAGGAATAATATCCTTTATTTAGGTCTCGTGCATTTCCAAAACTACTATCACAAAAGAAGGTAATCAACCTAGCATAGAAGTGGACCTTTAAAGATGTCCTAATGGATGGCATCAGATTTGATTAGGTAGCTACTTTGGCTATTAGGCTTCAAAAGGATATTGTTAGACTTTATGTTAACACATCTATGACAATCCATACGTACTTTTCATTTTTTGCAGGTTATCTAAAGGGTTTGTAGAGTTTTTGGTGGTGTATAGGAATGGACAATGGATTTCCCAATACCCAAGCCAACTTTCTAGGCCTTGGATAAAGCACATTTATCCAAAAATCTAGGCCTAGAACCCACCAAAGGGGATGGATGATATGTTATCCATCACCACTAAGAATCTCGATGTTAGGAAAGATGAGTCTCCTAATAATATTAATGATGATGAGCCCCTCTCATTTCCTACTAGTGTCTACCATGCCAGACAATGACATATTTAGGTCGAGGGGGTAGCCAAGGAGAAACTCAAGAGGCATATGGAAGAGGCACCCTCATCATTAGATCAGCCCAACCTAACCATCACAGAAAATAATTGTAGGTATTCTTTGTTTAAATTTGGCTATTTTATGTTTTAAAATTTTATGGCTACTTTATGGTTTCATGTGTTAACCAATTTTCTATGTGCTATGGTTGTAGATAAGCATTAGGTTATAGTAGCCCAAGCTGCTACAAAGGTAGAACAAAGACATGTAGAAGAAGCACTCCTAAAGCAACCTATGATTGAGGGATTTTCCAATGTAGGTATAGATGATTTAGATTCCTTCTTTGGTGAGGCGATACCAAGTACCTCTTCCATCATCATCCCAAAGGAGGAAGAGGAGGAGAAGCCAGGTATGCCTATGCTTTAATATTTTTGTTATATCTCATTGGTTATCTTTGGTTGTTATCCTAACCTTTCGATGATTGCTATGCTTATAGTAGTTTCTAAATCACTAATGCTAGATCTCATCTCTAAGTTTCATGTGAAACCATGGGTAGAGACTCCAGACAAGGTGGAGTTCTTACATGGGACTTTTAAGGACATCATCAATCAGTAGCATTAGGTTGCATCTAAGATAGGTAAGAATTTTGTGTTATGTGCTCCAATCATGGGCTTTTCTTACATTATGGATATTTTAGGTTTTGTTTTATGGTTGTATTATATGCCTATCTAGTACCCTCCATGGAGTGGGACCCTAGTAAAGACATGGAGATAGACTCCTTTCCTACGCTTTTCTGTAATATGTCTAGCATACCTATTGTAACGATGGAAAACATTGATCGCTGGAAAATACCAAATGAAAATCCGTGTACACAGTCTTAACCATGGATCCGTGTGAGGGCCGTGCTGGACAAAACGAATCCCTGGTGCCCTGAACGGTCTTGTCGATCAGACAGGGACTTACTCAATTAGTAAATAGATGAATATCACGATAATATGTGTATTATATAGATATTCCATGAAACAAATTGATTCGATGAATCGTGAAAGGAGTAGAAAACGATGTAAATAAATTGAAATAACGACAACGTCAACGTGACAAGGAGGATTAGATTTAAGAGAGATGCGCAATTCCAAGATCTATGTTTTGACTTGAAGATTGAGAATATTGTATATAAAGTTCCAATGATAGACTCCGCTTATCTTGTGCAAAGCATACACAAAATAACAAGAAAACTGCTCAACAAGGAGTACAGAATGAAGCTCGGTCTACCTCGTAAGCCAAAGATGGGATGCAAGGAAGGTCAAGCCTGGACGTCTATCGATCAACTGTTTCTGATCAATAAATCTTGCCGACCACACCAGACGATCTCTTGATCTCTTATTTGCTCCCTTTGTCTTCGGTAGTCTCTGCTCAAAATTGTCAATGATCGCCAATGGAGAGAACTGTATTTTCACCAAAGGACTGATCGCTCCTGCTGCCAATGCTCAAGAAAATGTCTTCTGTCTTTGCTCAAAGGTGATGCCCTCATAGAAAAGCTGAAGATCAAGATCCCTTTCTTTCTTCGGAAATTGGAGTATTTATAGGTTCGATAGTGCGTGGAGAAGGCACGACCTTGATGACACATGTCTCGAACCTTCAAAATACCATTTACTTGGCAAACTTTGTGTTGAAACTGGTCATGTCGCATCACGTTTTTGGGAAAGAGGGCAAAGTACGCTATCAACCACTTCCGCTGAAGCTGCTTCATGATTACACTATGATACGCTGATGAGCGTATTGTGCGTATGGATAGCAGGTGCGTGTCGGGTACTAACTTAGTTGACTTTAGGTTGTATTACGTTCGTTTATGCTACATAGTGTGGCGGAGCATAATAGAGTGTAGAAGTAGTTAGCTCAAGCTGTTTTACGCTCATTTACGCCGCAAAGCGTAATAGAGCATAAAATGGTCAATTTTACAATAAGCTATGCTTGTTTACACTGTGTAGCGTAATAAGCGTAAAGCGACCAATCTACAAAAAAGAAGAAATTCGTCTGCCGTGCTTCTTTGGACTCTGACTTTGACTTTCTCAAAGCTCATTATGCTGCCCTGCGTAACGGAGCGTAAACTCAGCCTTGAACAAAAGACTTAGCGGAATATGCGACAAGTCTTAGTCCTTAAACTTCGTCCCACTCGCCAAAGTAAGTTACTTTATGATATCAGGCTATGTTAAACAGAGTTACGCTAAGCAACACTACACTTTGTTGCATAATGTAGCGTAAAGAGAGAAAACAAAGTAAGGTTGAAATTTGTAAGAAACTTGGAAACTTGATGCTGCACGCCACTTTGCCTTGCTCTGTCTTCTGGATTTTTGTCGCAAACTTTCACCCGAATTGTGAATCTTTGCCTTAGGCCGATTTGCAATTTCTACAGTGTTTCAATGGCCCCTCTTTGTTGACGTTTAGAGGGCTTGCCCGAAAGACGTCGACAATGGGTAAAAGTACCAACAACGTTCATCAACGGTCACTCAAGTGTCGCCTTGTCAATGTAGAAGTGCAAAAATGAGGGAAACGGAAGATAAAACAGTATGGGAGGGAATTCTTATAGAGGTAAGAGGAAAGAGGTTCGGGGAAGACTCAAGTAAGGTTCAGGAAAGACTCAAATGTGTGAGTATAGTTTTTCACACATAAGCACTTAGGCCTTCTCCTGCGATTGCGTTTGCATGGAGTTATGTCATCATTTTGTAGATGAAGGGGTTTGCATAGATGAATTGTGTTGCATCTGCGCGGCCTGGATGGGTTGTGTTTCATCCATTTTGCAGACACCTTTTTTTTTGGCGTCCACTAGGCGAGTTGCGTTACGCCGGTTCATGGACTTGATTGTAATGCAGATGCGGAAAGCGTATGCTACGTATTCACATTTTGTGTAAGGGAAACAAATGGGATGGCTAAGGAGGGTAGTAAGAGATAGAGGTAGGAATATGAGGAAAATAGGGATGCACTCCTGAGTGGACAGGCTAACCTAAGCAGCCATCTCAAAACGTTGTCTGTATTTCACCGCTCAGATGAACACACCTTTGAACGACATCCTTGTAGCAAGTAACCTGCAACCAAAGAAGAAAACAGAGGGCACCATTGCTTGACCGAATCACCAAAGATGTTGTTGAAACAAGTACTATTTGGGGTGAGATAGAGTGAGCGGGCTATGAAGGAGGAACCATAGCAAGAGGCCAGGGTCTTCAACGTTGATGCTCGGCCTAGCATATAGCCGCCAAAGATCATCAGGCTCATCGCACCTAACTGGTTACGCAAAGAACCAGTTAGGTGAATCTATGAAGCCAAAGCCTGATAGTAGAATGCTTATAAGGTAGCGACACTGGGGCTGTCTCAACATCCCACCCCATTTGTTTTACAGCTGCACAGAGATGATTACGCTCGCTTGATTTCCATGTTGGCAGTCTGTAGGTCCCAGTTTTAAGTCCTGGTAGACTGCCATTGCTGGTTTTATGTCCCAACAGTCCATGGTCCCAATTTAAAGTTTGGGCAGACTGAAAAATGCTAGTTTTACGTTGTAGAGGACGGTGGTAGAGCTGATTTATGATCTCAACAAACCAGGCTATGGATGTCAATTTCATGTCGTGACCTAGGGACAGATCTATGCTGGTTTCACGTCTCAGCAGACGGATGCTTACCTGTACCAGTTTCATGTCATGGCGGATAGCCAGTGCCAGTTTAGCGTCATGGCGAATGCATGGAGGAAATGCCAGCTTTACATCTTGGCAGACCTGTACAACACTGCCAGTTTTACGTCGTAGTGTACGATTGCAACTTGCCAGTTTTACATCGTGGCGAATGATGGTTGTTAGTTTAGCGTCGTGGCAGACGCGTGCAGAAAGTGCCAGTTTTACGTCATAGCAGATGATTATTGCCAGTTTAGTGTTGTGGCAGATGCATGAAGATAGTGCCAGTTTTAGATCGTAGCAGACGATTGTTGCTAGTTTAGCGTCGTAGCAGACGATTATTGCCAGTTTAGCATCATAGCAGACGATTATTGCTATGCCTAATGTTAACACTGGATATGTAGCTAGATGTAGTACCGCTTCGGATTCAGTAACTCGTTGCTATTGATATCTGCTAGCTTGAATGCACCGTTGCCATACACATCAGCTACCAAGAAAGGGCCCTCCCAGTTTGCAGAGAACTTGCCTACTGGTTCGTGAATGGCCTTGAGAGCCAAATCTCCCTTCTTGATCAGACGTTGTTGAAGATTATGACAGTGCTTCTACCTTTGCTTATCTTGATACTTTTCGATGGTATCAAGCGTCTGTATTCGCTTCTCCTCTACTGAATCCAAATCCATGATTCGAGACTCGGTGTGTTGAGCATCATTTATAATCGTGGAGAGGACCATCTGCAGAGAAGGAACTTGTAATTCGAGGGGTAGCACTGCCTCAGATCCATAGAATAGGCTATAGGGTGTACTGTCTGTAGCTGTCCTACATGTAGTACGATACGCCCATAGCACATAGAGGATCTTTTCATGCCACCGTCTCTTGTTGCTGTTGAGCATTTTCTTGAGCAGGTTGATAATGACCTTGTTCATTGCTTCGGCTTGACCATTCGCTTGTGGGTAATAAGGCGAGGAAAAATATAGTTTAATACCAAGGCTATCACAAAAGGATTTGGTTTCCAGATTGCTAAATTGTGGCCCATTGTCAGTCATGATAGTCATCGGGAGGCCAATTCTAGTTACGATGTTATCTAAGATAAAATGACAGATTTGTTGAGATCTGATCTTTCGCAAAGGAATGGATTCCACCCACTTCGTGAAATACTCAGTAGCAGTGATTATGAAGCTATGACCTGCGGAAGATTTTGGTGTGATAGGACCTATAATGTCTAATCCCCATCGTTGAAAGGGCCATGTGATCTGAGTCGTGTGTAGTTCTGTAGGCGATACATGTATAAGGTTTGTGTAACGCTAACATGTGTTGCATGTTTTAACCTTTGTAAGACAGTCTTTTTCCATGTATGACCAATAATACCCTAAGCGATGGATTTTAGAGGCCATGGCTCGTCGTGCTACGTGTCCTCCGCATAATCCCTCGTGAACCTTGCCAACTATACGTTATACCTGATCTTTGTTAATGCAAGTAAGCAATACTCCATCAAAAGAGTGTCTACAAAGGATACTATCTCCTATGATGACGTACTGCCTAGCTCACTTACGGATTGCATCTTTCTGTGCGCATGTTATCTCGTGTGGTGGTTCGCCATGTAAGAGGTAAGTTTTAATGTTGTCATAACACTCTGGCATTCTATCCTCGAGCAGTGAAGATATCTATGTCGCCTGAATGATAGGATCTGTACAATCTGTTATTAAGGCAGGAAAAGTGTCGAACATGTGAGATGGCATGTTTAAAGCTAATGTAGCCAGTGCATTGGCTAGCGTGTTGTCGTTTCGAGGCACGTGTTGGGCATCGATCGTTGTGAACTGCTTCAAAAGATCTTTAGCCATATCGTAGTAGGGCTGTAAATGTGTAGCCTTACAGGCGTAGACTCCTGTGATTTGATTTATAACAAGCATTAAATCGCCCCTAATTGCCAGGTGTTGAACATTAAGCCCTCTAGCTGTTAATAATCCCCTGAGGAGCCCCTCGTACTCTGCCACATTGTTCGTACAGGGAAAGGTCAAGCGGTAGGCGTGAAGACGTACATCCTCAGGTGATAGCGAAATGACTGTGGTGGCACTATCGCCTCTAGCGATTGAAGCTCTGTCAAAATGTAACATTTCTTCGAGGCCTATTAGAACAGGGCTTAGACTATGTACATGCTCGTCTAGAAATTCAGGCTCTATGGTTGCCTGACTGTCTATAGGCGATGTTATTAGTTAGTTAGCTATCGCTTGGCCTTTCGTAGAAGATTGACCAATATAATGTAGATTGAATTCTTCCGTGATAGCTTTCCAATGAGCTATTTTACTACTTTCATACAGGTTATGCGTAATAGCCCTAAGGATGTTATTTTTGTAGATTATGTTGACCTAGCTGCGGAAGAGATAGTGTCTGCACTTTTTGAGCGTAAATACTAACGCTAAGCAATTACACTCTACTTTGTTATACCTCGTTTCATACGCACATAGAGCATGACTCAAGTAGTATATGGGTACTTCTGACCTATCATCTCTCTTTTGACAGAGTAATGCAGCTAAGGCTACGTCTGATGTTGCATGGTAAATGTAAAATAGTTGATCCCTTTGTGGCGGGAATACTGTTGGCAAGCGTTGAAGTTCTTGCTTCAAGCTATCAAACGCACGCTGACAATTATCTATCCATTCGAAATTAACCCCCTTTTTAAGCAGATGCTGCATGGGGTGTAACTTATCTATTAGTCTCGAAATGAATTGCCTAATAAATTGTAACCTCCCTTGCAATCCGCATAATTGCTTGAGATTCGTAGGGGGTGTCAATTCAACAATGGCTTTGACTTTGTCAGGGTCTACTCGTATACTAGTTTCTAATACCACAAACCCCAGCATGAATCCGGTTTTAACTTTGAATACGCACTTCTTTGGGTTAAGCTGGAGGTCGTATTTAGAGCATCTTTTAAGGACTAACTCTAGATCCTCTGAATGATCTTCTGACCTTATAGACTTAATAGCTATATCGTCAACATAATCATTCAGTCTCCCTAGGAGGTAATCGCTAAAGATATCTGTCATAGCTCGTTGATACTTAGCTCCAACATTTTTTAACCTAAAAGGTATCATGGTGTAGCAAAAGGTCCCCTAGGGTGTCATGAATGTTGTTGTCAGCTAGTGTTCTAGGTTGATGCGTATTTGATTGTAGCCTGAGAAGCTATCCATGAAGTATAAAAGCGCATGCCCAGCAGTTGTATCCACTAATTGGTCGATACTCGGTAATGGGAAATTATCCTTGATTGTAGCTTTGTTCAAGTCTCGGAAGTTTATGCAGATGCGTATCCCTTCGGTCTTTTTGGGAACAACTACAATGTTAGATACCCAGTCTAAGTAATTGATCACGTGAATAAAACTAGCCTGGTACAGTTTAGTGATCTCATCACGTACTGCTAGCGCGACTTCTAGCTTAATTTTTCATGCTTTCTGTCTAACTGCTTTGATATGGGGATCTAGAATTATGTTGTGTTGTATTAACCTTGGGTCTAGTCCCGGCATATCTTCGTATGACCATGCAAACACCGTGATGTTGTTCTAGAGGACCTATTTTATGTTGTCATGTGTCTTTTGGTCTAGTAAAGAACTAACCTTAAGATTTTTAGTCTCACCTTTATGCATAACCACAAAGACCTCGTTAAGGAGGTCTTCGATTACATCTCCAGCTTCCAGATCTAGCGTGCGCATTGATTGTTCTGGCCAGTCTTGAGATGTTTTCGACATGGCTATGGTTGTGTCATCAAGGGAAAGGTTAGTTTCTACTAGTGTGGGATCAAATTATCTAATGGTTTCCCCATGTGGGCCTGTAAAACAAGGAGTGTAGATAAAGTTTCATCCATTTTCCAATTACCCTGCAAAATTATCAAATATGAAAGTAATTAGAAAGATACTAAGTTAAGTGCTGTAAGTATTTAGTGTATAATGCTTGTTTTAGTCTAAAAAGAAAAAAGATGTGATGTGACATTGCTGAGCATGAGAAGCTAATTGAATTTTGAACATTGTGAGTAGCCTGTAATTAGTGTGACCTGATTACGAGGAGATAAGGTGCAATAGTTTAAGGTTGTTTTGGACTGTAATGCATGCGATATCTAGCACAATTAATGCCTTGATTTTTGGGTTCTAGCTCATACTGACACTAGCATTTGGGTAACTTTCGATTAAATCGGGTGTCAAGTCGATTAGCTTTGCATATAAGTAGGCAGTTCTTATCGAAAATAGGCTGTTGGCTGTCACAAATTTGAATTCTCAGCTGTCACGGAGAGAAGGAGAAAGTGAAAAAGATTGCAGTGCATTATTTATGAAGGTGTTCAGGTGTGAAGGCATGAAGGTGTGAAGGTATGAAGGATTGTAACAATGGCACCGAAAGTGAGAGGAAAGAACGCCAAATTGGCAAAAATTGACGAAGTACAAGGGAGCCTACAGCGTGCTTCGCAGGCCTTGGTCGAAGTGAGAGATGTCACTCCCCTGAATCGGTAGGCCATCCCTTACTCATATTGCTTCCTGTGATATGCTTTTTTGTTATGTTTATCCTTTT
>MNCI01012875.1:555323-574288 GCA_015680685.1 Gnetum montanum
TTTTGGATATAGTCAGGGTTTTATGTTGTATAAACCCCATCATACCCAATGTTCCTCCCCCTCAGACTCGGTTGCAGGGGAAGGCTATATGGTTTCGGAAGGATGCGTTAGAGTTTTTGCAGTTTTTGCTGCGTAACTACAGTATTATTGTGTGGTCGCATGTGTAGGGGGATGTGGCTAGAGCTATTTTGGAACATCTGTTAGTCGGTTCTACGCAGGGCGTCCTGGCTTTCCTGATAGATGGGCTATTGATACTGGTCGTTCTCAAGATCGTGAACTTAGCGCCAGAGGATTGAGATGCTTAAGTTGGATTTGGGAGATGCCCAGATTTAGTTGTTATCATGCGTATAATACTTTGTTTGTGGCTTGTCATGTCTCGACTTACTTCCATAATCCCCTACGCACAATGTATTATTCGGGTGGGTAAGTTGTTTTATTGGCAGTATTATTATTATTTTTTGTAATGTCTGAATTTGTAAAGTGTAAGATAGTAATGTGTTATATGATGCAGGTTCTTCATCAACGAAAATGGGTTAGTAGGCAATAATGATATATTAACTTGGACTGAAATGGCAATAAATGAGTTTACGTCCACTAGCAACGTACGCACCGGTGTAATGGGGCAAATGGCCTTCGACATTCCTGAGTATCCCACCTGTTATGCTGATTCCTTCAGAAATTGTTAGAATCTCAGGTGGTTACATGAGGAATGGACTTTGAACCCACCCCTCACCCTCGCGGATGTGCAAAGGAAGCTCTCTCCATTTCCTTTGCCATTTGGACCTAGTAAGGTTTCATTGCTGCTATTAGTTATAGGATATTATATTTTTTTTTGTTTTTAAATGTTGCATAATAGTGTTTTCACTATCTTGACTTGTGCTTTGTGTTATCAGTCAGGGAATCCCAGGAGATTACCATCACGATTTCTGGCCGTGAGGCGAACACCCTCCTCTTCTGTTATGGCGACATAAAGAAAGCACAATGCTAGCTCAGCCATGCAGTAGCCCCAGTTGCATTGGTCACCAAGCTATGGGAAGCGAGGTTGATGCATTTATTCTTGGCTGTAACCCCTGATGTTCCCGCAAGCGAAATGTTAACCTTGGTTAACTCCTTCAGCAAGGGAGCTGAACGTTTTTGCGCGCGCATGCGTCACATGCAGGTAAACTTTAATATCGATGCTCAGTTGTTTACTGACCTCTTCGATGTCCCCTCTGATGATCTTCCCATAGAGGAAAAATTGAGGAGGAGCATCAAATGTCAGGAAGAGCTGGAGGAGTGGTTGGGAACTAAGAAGGAAACCAAGGGGATCCCTTGTGAAAAGATCGAATTAGAGGTTGCCAAGACTATTTATCCCCTCTTCTGAGCCTGAGCTTTCCCCAAGACACTCTCACAGGGGAAGTTCTTTACTATAGAACAGGCCCGTATTATGCGAGAGGTGATGGAGGAAGGGACCCAATTCGACTGGGCAAGGTATTTCGCTAGGGGTTACGCACTAAAATGATCAGGCTCCGCCAAAAGCTTGAGTCTCATTTCAGTGTGCACTTCGCCTTCTTCATAGCTTGCCTCTGGCATTATACCGAATTTTTGGTTGTCCAGAGGAATGGGATTTGGGTGCTACAGGATCAAGACCAGTTATCCAAACCCTGGATTTCTCATCTCTTTAGCACTACCCAGTCACAGGATCCTCCGGAGGGAATTGGGAAGTCGTTGTCTATAACGACTAGGGATTTGGCGGCACCTCGAATGCGGGGCCTTGATAACGTAGGTGGGGCATTTCCCACTTATACCAGTGATGCATCATGAGGGAAGCATCTGGCTGCAGAGATAGTAGACGTCTCAGTTCAGCGTAAAAGACCTAGCCTAACTGAGTCGCCTATGGAACCAGCAAGTGGCACAGATAGAACTGTGCAAGTCAGGCTTCAGCGGAGTAAACCTCCACCCGGTAAGCATAAAGACATAGTGAAAGTTATGGCAATTATTGTATTACACAGCTTTATTTAGGGTACTCTAAATTTTTTAAATGTGTTATGTGGCATGAACAGGGAGACCTACAAAGTGGTTGACCCCTGAAACAGGGGCGGTGATATTACGACGTGGGGAAGGGGCCCCAGTTTTGAAAGAGGAGGCCCCAGCTATTAGAATAAGTGATGCACAGATCCTTGTGCATGAGGAGAGAGAAGAGGCGGAAAACGTTGATGCACTCCCCACTATAACAGGTAGAGGTAATCAGTGTATTATAATTTTTAAGGAATTCTATTAATAACTAAAAATTTTGACTTAATTACGCTATAGATGAACAAGGTGCATCCCCATTCGTCATTGTAAGCAGAGTGTGGGGGGAATTCCCTGATAAGGTTGCCTTCATGGAAGGCGTTTTCAGTGATATGATCGAGCGCCTTGAGCGCGTCGATCCTGGGGCTAGTATGTTACCGCTATAATACACTTATTTTATTATAAGGTTATAATGTTTATTTACGCTTGATAATATTTGTTATCAGGAGCTCGCCTTCGATGGGATCCTATGGAGCCCATTGACCTGGACATAGTCGAGCCTTCATTAGACGGCGTGGTCGTGCCATGCAACATTTACGAGGAAATGCATAAATGTGCGTTGCGCTCGACCTACTCCTTGTGGGAGAGTCAAAACATCAATGAAGACCTCTGGAAGAAGCTGCAGAGGTCAGAGAAGGAAAGAATGTCTTTGACCAAAAAGGTCGGAGACTTAAGATTGCAATGTGAATTCCTGTAGGCACGAGGAATGGATGAGGAGGACTGGCATATGGCTGTTATTGACTATGCTTGCTACTGGACCGCGGTCAGAAATAGTATGCAAACCAGTTGCGAATTGGTGGAGCAAATGATGCAAATAGAGCTTTTGGCTCAGAAGAACCAGGACTGGAAGGACTTTTGCAGAAGCGTTCAAGAGTGGGGGTAGAAAGAAAAAGATCATAAGCATCTGTATAAGCGAGAAAGTATCGCTTATCGTCAGCACTATCGAGATTCTGCCATTGAAGCTCAGTCCTTGCGGGTGTTTCTCGATGTCATTAGTGCTTCTAAGGCCTTTGAGAAGTTCCAGGAGCAGGTAACGGTAAGCACGTCCCCGGAAAGGGAAATTACTCTTCCCGGGGAAGAGACTACAGTCCCTACTTTCTTCCCTGAACCACCCCGATGGACTAGTGTGGAGAAAGGGAAGGTGAAGGCTGGAACTAATCTGGGGAATGGAGTTTGGTCTGAGTTAATAGAAGATGAAATTATGCAATGCCTGTGGGTCGGTTTAGATCAACTCCCCTTTGCTGCGGATGCAGGACCATCGCGAGTAAGCTTGAGTGTTATTGAATTTAAATTTTCTGATTTATCCTATCATGGCTTTTACTTATGTATTTATTGCATGTAGGTACAATGAGTGGATGAAGAAGGTGAACAGGATGAGGAGCACATTCAGGAAGAAGAGCGTAATGATGTAGACCATCCTCTTGGGGAGCCAGTGTTAGTGCAAGAACCCCATGAAGATGACATCCCTCATGAAGGAATACTCTCTAAAAGGGACGGCCCACTCAAGGATGATTTTTTAGGCTTAGAGGCAGACTTAAGGGATACAGGTGATAGTGGTACTAGGGGGGATGCATAATTGTGTTTTACACATAATTTTATTTATGAAATTGAACAATGGAAATATGAATGTTGGCAAGATTACTCATGAGATTTTGTTTATGGTTTTTTTCTTTATGTTATGTTTAATTTTATGTCTTTATTTATACAAAGCATAAAGAAAATTATTAAAGACTTTGGATAGGTTGCATTATTATGACTGTAGAATGGAGTAGCTAGTTTAAGGCCATTGCGGGCCATCACATAGTGTTTGCGTAAGATATAAATGAATGAATTTGCTAATTTTAGGCCATTGCGGGCCTTTACTAGTTTTAGGCCATTGTGGGCCATTGCATACATCTAGGAGTGTAATTGATAAAAATGTACATCTCTGCGTAATTGTGCTAATATGACTAATAGAAGTCAAGAAGCGTAAATGGTGTAAAATGGGGAATGTAAATAGTGTAATGGACAGAAAGCATAAATACATATATGTATATTAAAGAAAATTGACAATCAAATTTGATTAGCGTAAGTGAAAAACTAGTAGAAGTGTAATGATGCGCGTAAATACCACTCAGATCAATCGCTAGCCCACAATTTTTTCTTAATGGCTTTTATGTTCAGTGGTGCGTAAGGGCGAGGAGGTTTATGGCCTGACTCTTCTACATCATCCTCTTCTCCCTAAAATGGTAGGTCTACCCAAGCTAGGTTGTCATCATTCATTTCAACTTATTCAGGAACTCGAACATGGGTTTGATCTTCAGGCATCTCAATCTCCGAACCCCATTCTTCCTCTATATTATTGACAGTCCTAGGAGTTATTTCATCATTGTGTATTACTACCTCTCCCCCCACATAAGGGAGGTGTATCTCTTGGTGTATTGGTGACGAAACTACCCTCAGTTGGGCTAGCCAGGACCTCCCTAAGATCAGGTTGAAACTGGGCATCTCCTCGACAACGATAAATGTGGAATCTGTTGGGAATTGATCCCCTGTCACAAATTAGATATGCACCATCCCCTTGACTTGAACTCATGCCCCGTTGAATGACTTTAGGCATGATGTCGTTGTAGGACTGATCTGGTCAACCAGGCCCAACTTATCCACTATAGGATAAGGGATGACATTCGTAGCTGCGCCATCGTCAACGTGCACCCTCCAGATCTGATGTTGACCAACCTGGATGGTGATGAACATGGGTTCTGTCGTCACTCGACCTTTCTCGGGATCATCTTTGATGGATTCATCGTGAAAGGTCAAAGGGGTTGATTTAGGTTGCTCATCAGCAGAAGGAAACATGACAACATGTATCGCTTTCTCTTTCGCTGGTAAGCCTTCATCCACAGGTATGGATGTCAGCATACAGACCATAGCCTCACGGTGCTTTTGAGATGTCATAAGCAAGTCATAGAGGCTCAATGTCATGTTTTTCTATTTTAGAGCTTGCTTGACTTGCGTAAATGCATCGAGGAGGTCCCGTTCTCGGCTTGGTTGCTTATCCCCTCTGTCCTCTTCCATTCGCACTAAGAGTTGCATTGGTAGGCACGTGTAAAACAAAGGGTTGTTTAGGTGATACCTTCCCTTCACTATCCGTACTTACCACATTGATGGTGTACGGTGCGTTATTTGCATTTAACGAGTCTTTGTACACATGCAACGCCTGGTTTTCGGGATGTGTTGGACTACTGTCATCTAGTTTCAGAGAACCATCATCAATCATGCGTTAAATGTCATCCTTCAACGCCCAGTAGTAATCGGTATCGTGACCACACAACTGATGGTAGTCAAAAAAATGGTCCAGCCTAAAAGACTTCGGAACTGGTGGTCCATTAGGTAGGGCTAAAGAAAGATTCTTCAGTAATTCAAAATGACACCTGTGATGCTGCAGAGCTTCTTCGGATACCTTTTTATTCTGAATGTATCCTATCCCTAATAATTGTTTCAATAGTTCTGAATGTTTTATAGGTAGGGCTATGTATTTTGAGCAATCTTTACGCTCGAAGTTTGGCTTTGACTAGGGGGCTTTTTAGGGGTAGGTGTATCTTGGCCAATGCTGCTTGCACTAGCCATGGTCTCAGCAGACGCTGTAGATGCCTTCTTGTTATTCTTTTTTTTAGCGTTCTCAGCTAGCGCAGCTACTGTCATCGTTGTTGCTTTACCCTTGTCTTTACCTTTATTATTGGCATTTTTATAGGCCACATACATTGGATCTTTACTAGTCTCAGCAGCATCTTGGATGCTCCTAGTTTGGGCGAAAGCCTGACTCAAGGAGCTAGCGGCAAGGTAATACAGTTTAGACTTGATGAAGTCGTTAACTGCTCTTTTGAAAATAGCCAGTAGATGGGCTTCCGCAATAGGCTCACGGATTTCATTCAAAGTAGCGCTCCATCACTGTATAAACTTCTGGACTGGTTCAAGTGGGTCTTGCTTCACTCCCATAAGTTGGTCTAGCATGACTTCTAGCTTTAAATTGTACTTAAAACGAGTCATGAATTATGTTAGGAGCTCTTCCAAGGTTGAGATGGAAGAGTGAGTGCTCGATACTAGTCCAAAGCTTTCCCTACCAGAGACATTGCAAAGACATGGATAATCGTATGAGGCCATTGCTACAATAACAAGGATTCAGACCTAAAGGTAACAAGGTGAGCATTAGGATCTCCTTCCCCATTATATTTAGTAAAATGGGGCAATGACATCCCTGGAGGCAATGACAGCATAGGAACCACTAGGCTGATAGGATCATCCTGGTAGAAATCCATGACTTGTATCGTATCAGAGCCATCAGCTTTAAGGCGCCTAACTTCCTTGGTGAGGGTTTGAATAAGCGAAAAAGTTTGAGCCAGACTTGGTGATGAAGAAGTCTACGCAGGAGGAGAAGGGGGTTGGACTGAAAGAGTAGTGCCAGGCAATGGGAATGGAGCAATGGCTTGGTTGATAGGCGATGCCATGGGGACTATCCCCACGGATGGAGCTGCCTATGAAAACCACCACCCACCAGGCTGAGCGGAGGGATTGGCCGTCGCCAGATGTGTAGGATGGAGATTGTAATGGTATTGTGCGTTTATCTATGAGACATGCATGGTAGGTGTGGCTAAGGATTGCACACCATATAACACAGATTGATTATGTGAAATAGACGGGATCCACTGACCAGTCATGGGTTGTTGAACGGATTGTTGTGATTGAATAGTGGTTGCGATTTGTTGCCTTATAGTGGGTTGTGACGATAAGGTTTGCACCAGATTTTGCACCGGGCAAGTTATAGGCGTGGCATGGGCTTGCACTTGGGGGATGAAATGGGGTGCAGTGGACGCAGGTACCACCAACGGAATACTGATTACACATGACGATGAGACTTCCCCCATGTTATTTTTAGATGGTATTTGTACTTGCAAGACTGAGGATTACGTTGTGGCCTGTAGGATGACAAGAATATGGGTTTGGGTAGTCATGACCGAGTTGAGATGGGTGGCTTCTCTGGTGAGAGGAAATAGGGGATTTATGTATGTATGGGGGCTGAGGGTATGGTATGAATCTGCATGTTCAGATTGGGCTACGAATTCATCTTCCTCTTCTTCCCCATTTTGAGGTTCTAGAATGGACCGTGTAGCCTGACTCCTAGCCATAACCAGTTGGGTCAGGAGTTCATGATAATGTTTAGTCAAGGGGATAATGTCATACGTGGTAGGGGTAAAATCTTGGCTCCCTCTATGGATCAGCTCATAATTTTGTTTCGCCTCAATCTCGGCTCAGCTAAGGGCAAGTTTTGCCTAGATCTTGATGCAAATGAAATTGTACTCTTTAGGAGTCACGACAGTGAAAGCAAGATCTTTGCCCTGTAACCTCAACGAACGACGCAACTGTCCCTGAGGTCCTATTGCATCAGAAGCTGGTCCAGGAATGGGATTTACGGATGTGGCACCCAAGTTAGTGGTGATCATAGTGGCAGTTGTTGCATATGCAGAATCCATTTCTCAGATAGGTTAATGATAACAAAAGACAGGATCTAAAAGGCGACAGCCAAACAGAATTATGAATGGGCTTTTTACCCTGTAGGATTCCAAAGGAATTGTTGCTATCACCAATCTACACCACACGATTTTTTGTAAACTTCCCTAGAGGTATTACGTTTACGTTTTATGAACGTGGGTATGGATCGCTTACAGGGCTACCCATAAAATATGGATCGGAGGTTCAGGCCCTCCTTCTAACACTACAAAACTGTAACAATGGAAAATGTCGATCACTGGAAAATACCGAATGAAAATCCTTGTACATAGTCTTAACCACGGATCCGTGCGAGGGCCATGCTAGAGAAAACGAATCCGCGGTTCCCTAAACGGTCTTGTCGATCAGACAGGGACTTACTCAATTAGTAAATAGACGAATATCACGATAATATGTGTATTATATAGATATTCCATGAAACAAATTGATTCGATGAATCGTGAAAGGAGTAGAAAACGATGTAAATAAATTGAAATAACGACAATGTCAATGCGACAAGGAGGATCAGATTTAAAAAAGATGCCCAATTCTAAGATTTATGTTTTGACTTGAAGATTGAGAATATTGTATATAAAGTTCCAATGGCAAACTCTGCTTATCTTGTGCGAAGCATACACAAAATAATAAGAAAACTACTCAATAAGGAGTACAGAATGAAGCTCGGTCTACCTCGTAAGCCAAATATGGGATGCAAGGAAGGTCAAGCCTGGACGTCTCTCGATCAACTGTTTCTAATCAATAAATCTTGCCGACTACACTAGATGATCTCTTGATCTCTGATCTGCTCCTTTTGTCTTCAGTAGTCTCTGCTCAAAACTACCAATGATCGCCAATGGAGAGAACTATATTTTCGCCAAAGGACTGATCGCTCCTGCTACCAATGCTCAAGCAAATGTCTTCTTCCTTTGCTCAAAGGTGATGCCCTCACAGAAAAGCTGAAGATTAAGATCCCTTTCTTTCTTCAGCAACTAGAGTATTTATAGGTTTGGTAGTGTGTGGAGAAGGCATGGCCTTGATGACACGTGTCTCAAACCTTCAAAATATTGTTGACTTGGCAAACTTTGTGTTGAAACTGGTCATGTCACATCACGTTTTTGGGAAAGAGGGCAAAGTACACTATCAACCACTTTCGCTAAAGCCACTTCATGATTACACTACGATACGCTGATGAGCATATTGTGCATATGGATAGCACGTGCGTGTCGGGTACTACCTTAGTTGACTTTAGGCTATATTACGTTCGTTTATACTACGTAGCGTGGTGGAGCATAAGAGAGCGTAGAAGTAGTTAGCTCAAGCTTTTTTACGCTCATTTATGCTGCAAAGCGTAATAGAGCATAAAAATGATCAATTTTACAATAATTTACGCTTATTTAAGCTGCGTAGCGTAATAAGCGTAAACCGACCAATCTGCAAAAAAGGAAGAAATCTATCCACCATGCTTCTTTGGACTCTGACTTTGACTTTCTCAAAGCTCATTACGCTGCCCTGTGTAACGGAGCGTAAACTCAGCCCTGAACAAAAGACTTAGCAGAATATGCGACAAGTCTTAGTCGTTAAACTTCATCCCATTCACCGAAGTAAGTTACTTTCTGATATCGGGCTATGTTAAACAGAGTTACGCTGAGCGACACTACACTATGTTGCGTAATGTAGCGTAAAGAGACAAAACAAAGTAAGGTTGAAATTTGTAAGAAACTTTGAAACTTGATGCTGCACACCTCTTTGTCTTGCTCTGTCTTCTGGATTTTTGTCGCAAACTTTCGCCCGAATCATGAATCTTCGCCTTAGGCCGATTCACAATTTCTATGGTGTTTCACCTGTGAGCTTGTACAAGATAGCTACTGATTTAGCAATTTTATGCACAAAAATTTCATGGAGGATAGAGATGTCCAACAAATCCCTATGGGAGGAAGTTATAACCTTAAGGGAAAATACTCAAAGGCAAGAGGACATGATTAGAGTTCTCTGAGACCATGAAGCCTTTGTGAAAGCCTAAGTGGCTAACTTAGGGAAGTTACAAACTAAGGAGATCACGTGGACCCATTATTGGCATGTTGTTCAGGACAAAGTAGAAGTCCTACAAGAGATGGCAGAACAACATCTATAGATGGACCTTATCTCCCAAAACATTAAGGACTAGAAGGATCACTGTACTTAGGTTCTAGAGTCAGATAAGACGCAAAGGACCTACAAGCAATAGTATAAGGCCAATCATGTGGCCTAACTAAAGGGACTCAAGGAGGAGTGAGTTGAATGGTGCAAGAGAGAATTGTTCATTCAAGGGATCTAGGCAAAGAGTTCTTATCAACGTTTTGAAAATACTCTTAAGCTAGAGCAATCCCCTACTTTTCAGATTACCACTATTGCATGTGAGACCTCTACAATTGCTACTACTCATGAGCCTTGTACTTGGGCTCTTATAGATAGGACCAACATTCTTTCTAGCATTGATATTGGAGATGTTGATTGGGTGAACATGATAGAGGATAAGATCATCCATTTTTTGGAGGAAGGCCTTCCCCATCTATCCTTAGAAGTAATGGAGCCAAAATCTCCATAGGTTTGATATGTTTAATGTTTTAGTCTTTGTTTTAAATTATGATTTTGGATTTAGGTTACTAACTAGCTATATGTTGTTGCATTTTAGACCTTAAGAGACATTGGTGGCCCCAATAGTCAGACTGGGAATGATCCACCACTTCCTCCTCTAGATGCCACTCAATAACCTCCTTCAATTTAGCTTGTTTTTATTTTTATGTTGATGGCTATGATTAGCTAAGACTATGTTATAGATGGTTGTTATTCTTTGACATTTTTGCCACATAGTGTGGCCATGGCTATGTATGTTATGGATATTTTAATTTTAATTTTAAATATTTGTTTTATTTTGGATATATGCATTTATAGTAGTAGTGAATGTTGTAAACCTTGAAAATGACTATGTTGATGTTTTTGGTTATAGAATCAAATGGCTAATTGATGCGATAATAGGCTAAGCAAAGAGAGATATAGTAATAAAAGGGATGTTTGCTAGTTTTAGGCCATTGTAGGCACAAGTTATATAGTTTTGCCAGTTTAAGGCCATGATAGGCCATATTGCTAGTTTAGAGTCTTAGCAAACTATAGTGTCAGTTTAACATCTTAAGGGATGTAGTGCCAGTTTAACGTCTTACCTCGTTAGTCAACACCTTTAACATTTAATGATAATGAAATAAATGTTACTAATGGCTTCATCTTAAGGGAAGAGGGAGGAATTATCACTGCACAAATGGCTTCCTCGTTAGTAAGAATTTTCTTACTAATGGGTATGAAAGTCAACATTTTGACTAGTGCCTCACAATGTATGATGATAGTCATGATTAGGTCATACAAGCTTAGGGTTGTGTTTTTCTGCTTGAAGGATTGCCTAACTTGGTCCATTACACTAAGGAAATTTTTATTGTTGATTATGGGCTTTTCACCCCAGTTGTGCTTTATTTTCTCCATGAATCCCAAATTGCAAATTGTAGCTTTAGGCCTTGGCTATTATGCCTCTTCCTTGTTGTTTTGGTTGTGGGCTTTGGTATCCTCCTATGGCTTGTTGGATGAAGAGGCTAGAACAAAGGAGGTCATAGGTATACCTGAAATGTGAGTGGGCTTTGGTGGATCCACTTCCTTTTGTGCCTTCGTATGCTTATCTCTCTTGTTGTTAGGCTTTTGCTTATGCTTCTTTATTTGGTTGGCTATAGTTTTTTGGTTGTTAGTCATTGATTGTAAGGAAGAAGCAGTAGCATTAGCCACCATAGGGGATCATTGTGCAGTTGGTTGGGTTGTGGCTATTTGGGTTATATTTGGTTGAGAGACCTTGATGACAAAAGTTTTCCTCAAAGGCATTCATGATGGTACTCTCATAATGAAAGGGAATCTTGAGCTATGGGAAGTCGAAGAAGCTCTTTCATTATAGAGGGATACTTGAATCATGAATGGTTCTCTTGCAGGTCTTTGATTTTCATTAATGTTGAATACTAAAATAACATAGGGACTATCATTAGCATTCAGTGGGTCTTTGTAGACCTACATCAACTAGTTTTGTGGCCAAACTAGGTTAGAAGCATCTAAGACAAATTCCCCCTATCTATCACCCTTTGAAAGTCATCCTTCAACACAAGGAAAAAGTTTGTATCATGAAAAGGTAGTTAATGATAATGGTAGAAGCAATCTAGCTTGAAGTATCTAGGAAACTAAGGATCATCCTTCATTACCCAAGTGGGATCTTTGGCTATTTCACATAGTCACTCGTGTTTCTTTTGAGTTGCTTCGACTATTTGTTTGTGTTGCATGTGCCCACTTCTTAATAGTTGATCTAGCAACTCAAATGGTTTTAATGATAATGTAGTGTATTTAGAATTTTCCTTCTTTTCAAAGTTAGATCTACTTGTTGTTAATGCAGTTGTTCCAAAAGTTGATGGTTGGTTATTCTAGTCATTAGTGGGGGCCTTGTGTGGGTTGACCTTCAACCCTTGGTTCATGGTCTTTTTTTCTTTGGTTATAGTTACTATGGTAGTGTTGTTTTGTTTTCTCTTTTCTTTATCTCTTTGAGTGTGTTGGTTTTTATATGATATATAGGCCAAATCATGGTTGGCCTCCAAAACATCCTCTATATTTTTAGTTTGCAAGAACACTTGGCTAACAGAATGTGGATCAAGGTAGTAGAGTTTAGACTTTATGAAGTCATTAACTACTCCCTTGAATATGGCTAACAAGTGGGCTTTGGCTATGGTCTCTAGTATTTCATTTAGTAGTCAATTCCACTACTAAATGAATTTCTATACGGGTTCTAAGGGCCCCTACTTAACCTTCTTGAGTTGGTCAAGAATTGTGTCAGGCTTTAAGTTATACTTGAAGTAGTTGACAAACTAGGCTACTAAGTCCTCCAAAGATGATATGGACCCTTTGGCCAATGCATGATACCAATCGAGTGCTTCCCTAGTCAAAGACATAGGGAAAATCCTCATGATGGTATAAGGCCATGGCTATAAGAGTAAATAGTAAACATTCAAATCAAAAGGTAATAACGTGAGCATTAGGGTCACCTTCTCTATTATATTTGCTAAATTGGGAAATGGTAACACCAAGAAGAAGTGTCATGGATGGGACTACATGACTGATGGAATCATCCTGGTAGAAGTCCATAATCTCAACAGTTTGTATGGTAGAGGCTTTAAGCCTTTTTAACTCCTCCATTAGGTTTTGGATCATTTGGAAGGCTTGATACAAGCCTTGTAGCTGCTCCATAGGTTACAAGGTTTTTACATAAGGTTGTGTCATCTAGTGTTAGGCTTGTGGCCCCATTATAGGTTGCATAACAGAAGAAAGAGGTTGGGTTATGGTTGTGGCTTGTGGGCCAAACAAAGAAAATGATGTTTGTGTTGGTACTTGAGGCAAAAATGTGACAAATGGGGTATATGACCCCTATGTTGCTTGGAATCCATTAGCAAACCCCGCATGAGTAGTTAACGGATTTGTGGAGGTAAAAATCACCATTGATGATTTTATGTATTAAGATTGTGTTGCAAATGGCATTGATGTATTATAGTTGATTATTTGTGGTATTGGCTGAGTGTGATGTGTGGCTATAATCGACATGGGATCTACTATAGTAGGATAGGAAGGCATGGAAAATGGTGGCACCATGTCCATGAAGAAAACAAAAGAATTACAAGAAGATGTTGTGACCTTGGGGGATCTTTATTAGAATAGTCCTCCTAGGATGTTTTAAGGCTCAGATTCTACCTTAAATTCATCCTCCTCCTCCTATTGTTCCTCAAAGCTAGGCTTGTCATCTTCCTCTTCCATGATAATCAATTGGGCTAGGATGCTAGAATAGATGTTGTTCAAAGAAATTTCATCATAGGGAAAGGAATGTACTCTTTTCCATCCTTGTGTATAAGCTCAAACTCCTTTTTGGCCTTGACTTTAATTCATGGAATTAGCATGCCTACCTATATTTTAGCACAAATGAAGTTATAATGATCTTCATTTATGACCAAAAAATTAGGAATCTCCCCTCTAACTCTCAAAGATCACCTACACTCAATGATGGCAGGGTCTTTGAGATCATGCACCCTCATGTCTTGTTGGCTATGATCTTTACCAGTGAGGGTGAACGGTAATTTGGTGGACTTTTGGAAAGACATGGCTATAGTGCTGAGAATTTCTCAACAATAGGCTATAAATGGTAAAACATGAGTAAATTCTAGTGAATGGAATTCAAAAAATCTTAAAGGAAATAAAAATGGCAAAAAATGATGCACTTACTATAATTAGTAAGTGGGGGATAAAGGGGGTTTACCCCTTTACTAGAAATGGAATTATTGACAACATTGGTTTCAAACCTCACCCAAGTTGGCCTCCAAACTACCTCTATGTTGGGTATGGAAAGGGGGTGAGATAATGGATGTCTCACACCTTCTTATTTCAATGTTGGAGAGAGGGGAAAAAAGCTTGAAGACCAAAATGGAAACTTGGTAGTTTCTAAAGATGGTTTAGCAGGCTACCAACTTTTACCACAAAGGACAAAAAAGTAGGCTTGGTTAGTATGGAAACCAACATGAGTTTGGTGGCAAAAAATATGGTATAAAAATTTAAATGGTTATTAAGGCTTCCATACTACCTTTGCTCTAGAAATTCACAACAAATGTTGTGAAATTTCAGCATCCAAATCACCTGCAACTTCCATGCTCAGATTTCTACTACATGGGGGTAAACTCGGCATTGGATTTCTTGGGAGTTTTGGCTTCAAGAAACTAGAAAATGGCTTTCAACTTGCAATAAAATCATATCTGGTCATTAAATTGGTTTCAAACCTAACCAAAATTGGCCTTCCAATTTCTTCCATGCTAGGTAAGATAAAGGGGGGAAAGAAGGTGGGGTGAAATGATGAGAATCTTACACCTACTACCTTAGTGTTGATGAGGGGAAGGCTGAAAACCAAACTGGAAAGTTGGTGTTTTTCACTAAAACTAGCTTTAGCCAATTGCCAATTTTCACAACTTGGAAAAGTGGGGGGAATGCCAACTCACCAAAAAGTTGAACCACCCACTTTATAAACTAGAGAATAATGTTTTGGTAGTAAAAAGGAAAAATAGGGGCAACAGATATCAACACTAGCTTTGGACTATAAAATTCATAGCAAATGTTGTGAAAAGCCAAAACCCAACCAACTACAACTTCCACACCGCAGTTTTGGTCATAGAGGGGGGAAAACTAACAATGATTCTTCAAATATTTTGGCTACAACAATCAAGGAAAAGCTTGCAAATAACAATGAAAATAATAGATCTAGTCATAGAATTTAGGTGAAGACTCTCCTTCTAGTGCTATGAAAAAATGTTATGACCAAAAACCTCAATCATTAGAAAAACTAAGGATTCTCAGTGCAACAGTTCCCCAACCTTGAATCCCTAGGGCCTTTGTGAGAAAAATGGGATTTGAGATACCTTGTCCAATCAAGCAGATCAACTAGGGACTTGTTGGCACATTTGGCCATTTCATGAAGCAAGCTTAATGGGTTAAGAATTTTTGGAGAAGTGGCTAAATTTTTAGCCCTGAGAGGAAAAAAATAAGTTAACAAAGGCATTCTTTTAATTTAAGGAAGAAATGTATAGGAGCACCATTTCTATGGTAAGCTTATGAATTTCTGAGAAATGCATTTTACAAGGTTGCAATATATATACATAACAGGGCTTTACGGAATCAAAGTCTAGTAAGATTATGAAGGAAGTCCAATTTTCATATGTATCATTTATACATCCGGTGCAGGGAAATTAATGTAAAAATATAAGAATGTCAAAGTATCAAAAAAAAGGAGAAAAACTGAAATAGCAACATCTGTGAAGCAAAAAAAATTTCGCATTTGACCATTGCATCAATGGGAGCTATTGTTTCGTTGCTAGAAGGCTAGAGAAATGCAAGGAAAGGAAGCAGAACAAAGCCAGGTAGGCAATAGGCATAGTAAAATTGTGCGACTGTGCGGTGCCTATCGCGGCGCAGCCGCATGGCATTTATCGCGGCACAGCCATCGTACCAAGGAAAACCGCCATCACCACGGGCATGGCCAAGTCCCTGGGGATAAAAACCTCTTTGCCATGAATGCAGAGAGATAAAAAAATTGAAACCCTCATCCACACATATTATACATAGAAAAGAGTCACGTTTTGTTGAAACCCCGGTTTCATTTCCAGTTTTGCAGGCTGTGGCATTTTTAGTTTTGCGGGCTGCAACGGTTCTGGAGGTTGTGGTGGTTCTAACAGCATGATGAAGGTTCCTATGGTTTTGCTAGATGTAGATCCACAATACATTCACCCTTGTCTCTACAATCAATAATAATGGCAGTGATTTGGAAGACGATTAAAAAAAACGTAGGAAGCCCTAAGCAAATTTGGGGCAAAATAAAATAAAATTCTAGGCAACTGAAACCCTATGTTCAGAACCATATGTTCAGCACATCATTTTTTCAAGAAAAATCCTTCTCCTCCGCTCTTCAGTAACTAAACACCACATGGCAACGATGCCGGATGCAGCAGCAGAGCCTTCTTCCGTGGTGGCGGTTAATAACGATTTTTGGCAAGGTGGGATAATTTGGAAATATTTGTTGGTAGTTCCAAGCCTAGCGCCTTCACATTCAGACCTCATATTTTGCATTTAAATTTTTGTTTCTAGCCACTTTTACATAGGTACAAATGCAGATAATTTATTAATATAAGTTTACATGGATTGGTAACCGCTACCACTAATGTCTACACCAAGGTGGATATTATATTATCTTTTTACCATCACTTTGTTCATAAAATTACTAGGGCTTCAATAGTATTCAAAATTTAAAAATTATAAATACATAAAAATGAAAATATCAATTATATGGAGCTATTGAAGTTATTTTTCATTATTCACAAAAGCAATATTTGCAATATTTCTCCTAACTTCATAACTTCCTAACTTCCTAAGTTAATACTTCCTAACTTGATGGGCAAGTTACTTGGGAGAGAAGTTAGCTAAGATATTTTTGAGTATGTAACTACCTTTTGAAACCTATAAAAAGGCTTCAGGGGTAAGAAGAGAAAACAATGTATCACACTTTGGAAGATTACTAGCTAGCACTTTGAGCTCTCACTTGGAGACACACTTTGAGTCTTGGGAGAAGAGCATTGTAAAGAAGAAATTCTGAAAGATTGCTTGTAAGATGGTTTGCTAAAGAGAATATTTTAGCCTCTTTGTCATAGTCCTGTGAGTTATGTTTTATTTTTAATTTTTGAAAATTGTTTAGCTAGTGGTTTAGATAGTATCATCCTTGGCAAATAATTTTGGGATTTTTAGATTGCTCTTATTGTTCTTGTTGCTTGATAGAAATTTCTATTAAAATTTTGCCATAGAAGCGTTTGTGTTTAAAAGCCTTAAGCGCATTTTAGTAGTAAATTTTATTGTGCAACGTATAAGAATTGTTATTGGGATTGTTGTAAGAAAGCCCCTACTTGTAGTCATGTCATTGAATGATTCAATAGTCAAGAGGGTTCAGAAAATCTTTGGTATTTTGATAGGACCATAATAGTTTTATTTTATCTTTAAAGTGAATCTTTGTGGTATTTCAATCAAAAATTGTCAAGTCTTTTGAAGGTTCTATTGAATGCAATTGTTGACGCCCATTATCTAGCCAAAATGGAGTCTCGTACGTGATAGTTCACGCAGCAATTTTTTGGGTAACATAATAGGATTGTCTTGAAGAAATTGCTTATTTGAGCCTTAGAAGTCTGAACAATTCGTAGATATTCAATTTGGGATAGCTTTATTGCGAAGTGTTTACTCATGTCATTTTACCTTATTTAAATATTCGAGGTCTACACAAATCTTCTTTCTTTTCTGTCTATTTCCATTGAATCTTGCTCTATTTCTAGTTTTCTTGTGGAACTATCTCTTTCTCTGGGGAAAATTAGGAGTAGATTGCGGAGTTGTGCTCAAATGTTTTTGCAAAATTTTATTTGTTACAAGTAGGTATTATAAGGACCGCGTAGACTAGGCAGTTGAACAAAATAGGAAATTTTCAACAACTCACAGTACTTGGCAAAGTTGGCTGAATCTCTTTAAAGTAAGTCATTTGTAGTTTACACACAACGCAATCGTTACATTTCTCACAACCGCACACCGCAACAGCACACACACATACTCACATTAACTACTGAGTTTATTTGGAGGTATCTGGGCCTTGGTGTTGCCAGAGACCAGCAGGCACCTAAATCCTGTTCGAGGACACTCGTTGGCGGTCGCGTCCCAAACGGTCGCCAACAGTTCTTTTGGCGCTAGAAGGAGGGCTGAAAATTAAGCCTCTAGGTTCATAAGCCTTATACTTTTAGTACATCAACAATTCTTTGTTACTATAAAGGCTATAGAAATTAGATACTATTTTTAGTTCATGACCAAGAATATTGATAGTTTGGAAAGTTTAAAATTTTTAAAAGATATTATAGATTCGAAGACTAATTCTTCATCAGAAGAAGAACAAAAGAAAGTTTTTGAATTAAGAACAAGTAGTGGAGTAAAAACTAGAAGATCAAGAAGATCACCCATTATATCTGGTTTGTCAATTCGTAAGAGAAGATCTAGAAAGTCTAAGAGTTCAACATTTCAAAGGAATAGGATGGCAAATCCTTGGCAAGGAGTTACACCATTAGGATTTCAAAATTACAATGATATTCCTAAGGTAGTTTACAAATATTTGCCTGAGCCTTTCATTCCTGGAAAAGCTTATTTAGCTGAAGAATATATTCACATGTTTGAGTTAGCTTTAGCTCATGCAAATATTCAACATGAAGATCAAGCTTGTAGGTTGTTTGTATCAAATCTAAAGGATATGGCTCAGATTTGGTATTTGAACTTACCAAGTAATAGTATTACAAGTTGGGATGACATGAAGAATCTTTTCTTGGCCTAGTTTGGTAATCAATTAACTCAACAACAACTATACTATGGGCTGATACAAGCTAAGCAAGGAGTTAAAGAGTCAATCAAAGGTTTTCACATCAAGTTTCAATGAATTTGTGGACTCTTTCAAAGACAATATAGGGCATTAGAAGAAATTCTTAAAGAAACTTATCTTAAGGCTGTCAACCCCAAAATTTCAATTTGGTTAAGGAGAAATCCAAAACTTAACTACACTAAATAACTACTTTAGTGAAGCTATACAGTTAGAAAAATAGTTGAACTTGAATCCTGAAGAAAATATTACAATTCAAAAAAGAAAAGAAAGAATTATGATTCCTATGCAAGATTTTGCTTAATTTAAAGCTTTACTAGGTCCATCTTATGTTAAGATTGAGAAAGAACATGAAAGA
>MNCI01012875.1:578650-610118 GCA_015680685.1 Gnetum montanum
ATTCAAAAATGCTATAAATGTCAAATTCATGGGCCCAAGATTAAAAAGGCTAAAGCCCCTTTAAAGCCAGGAGTTGCAGATAGACCATTTCAACAATGGGGTTTGGATTTTATTGGTACTATTACTTCTTCAAGAGCTGGACACAAGTTTATTCTTACAGCTACTAATTATTTCACTAAATGGTCTGAAGAAAAGGCTCTAAGAGGAAGTTCAGCATCAGATGTGATTACGTTTTTAGAAGACCAAATTCTAAGTAGATTTGGTGTACCCGAAGCATTAGTGTTAGACAATGGACCCGCCTTCAAATCTGAAGAGTTTATCAGATGGGCATCTAAAAAATCCATTTTCTTATTTTCCTCATCAAATTATTATCCTTAGGGAAATGGCCTAGCAGAATCCACCAATAAAAAGCTTATCGCTTATATCAGGAAATCAATGGATAGGAATCTAGGAAATTGGATCAATTATCTACAATCCACATTATGGTCAGATTGAATTAGATTTAAGAAAGCTATTGGGACATCACCATATAACTTAGTTTATGGTTTGCCAGCAAGAATTACAAATAAGATTGTAAGCTCAGCTTCTGAATTCGTACAAAGATATAGTGAAAAAACTAATAAAGATAGAAGTTTCATGACTTTGCTTATTAAAAGAGAAGCTGAAGTAGGCAAAGTAAGAGATAATTTGTTACAGAATACCTCCCAAGTTAAAAGATAGTTTGATAAGAAAGCTTTGAAAAGAAATTTCAAAATAGGAGACCTTGTCCTATTATGGAATATGAAGAAACCAAATAAGTTTACCCTGACATGGATTGGTCCCTTTCAAATTACAAAGTAATTGTTAGAGGATACTTACAAATTATCAACTTTGGATGGCATGGAATTGCAATTTCCATATAATGTTTTGCATATAAAACATTATTTGGGACAATTGCATATAGTTTGAATATGTCATTACACAAAATAATATATGTATATACTATTATGTAAATATTACTAGGAATATAGTATCAATTAATATGTTTAATTATGCTTTATTTATATTTAGAACATAATTTTTCTTCAAGTGAGGCAAGTGGAAGCCTACAAGTGGAACAAGTGAAATTCTACAATTGTGACAAGTGGAGAGGGTGACTCATCCACTACTTAGTGAGGATTGTGAAAAATGGTTAGAATGCCTAAAAAGAAGGAAGTTTGGTTGAATACTCTTTGGGGGAAGTTTAAATTTTTAGCACCTATAAAAAGAGGGTTAAGTTGCCTAAAATTTCATCATCTTTCAATTCAAGTTGAGTAGGGAAAATAAGAAAGAGCTAATTTGAAAGAGGGAGATGGAGTTTGAAAGAGCAATGAAAAGCCTTTTATTCCATATGTAATGGGATGTTGCCTTGAGCATGTATTGAAGGCTTACCTAAACGCTAGGTCTTGTGGAGCTCCAAAAGAGTGTCCGTTTATGGCTTGGTTGTCTGATGAATTTTCTTTTCTCACTAAAGGTTTAGAGATAGAGTCTAATGTTTGGGGACAATACCAAGATTACACCAAAGAGGAAGAGAAAAGAGAAGAGCAACCAACCAATGAAGAGTCATCATGGGGATGGGGAGAAGCCTTTGTCTCCTAAGAGGAAAATGAAGGACCTAATGGAGAAGAACAGAAGAGCTCATCTATAAAAGAAAATGAGAAAAGTGCTAAAAAGAAAGCGCCAGTAGATCAAGGTGAGAGCTCCACCAAGCTAGAAAACAACAAAACAGCCTTCATCACATCAGAGATTTCCTATGAAATAGTTAGAGATATGCAGATTCCTACTAGGGTAACCCTCACAATTCAATTTCCATCCCAAGAATAGTCTATGAAGGACTTGATAATGTACAGTTTGTTATTTTTTTTAGGAATGATGTTTTTGTCCCATCACACCTTATGTTAAATGGAAATTTTTCTCACAAAAGATTTCTATTCAGCTGTAAAAATTCAATGAAAATTTTAGTATGTTTCAGTTTTGAAATGAGGTTGCACAAGTTTCTTTAAATTTTTAAAGGGGGCAGAAATGTTAGCACATTTGTCCATTTCATGAAGCAGACTTAATGGGTTAAGAATTTTTGGAGAAGTGGCTAAATTTTCAGCCCTAAGAGGAAAAGAATAAGTTAACAAAGGCATTCTTTTAATTTAAGGAATAAATGTATAGGAGCACCATTTCTATGGTAAGCTTATGAATTTCTGAGAAATGCATTTTACAAGGCAACAATATATATACATAACCGGGCTTTATGGAATCAAAGTCTAGTAAGATTATGAAGGAAGTCCAATTTTCATATGTATCATTTATACATCTGGTGCAGGGAAATTAATGTAAAAACATAAGCATGTCAAAGTATCAAAAAAAAGGAGAAAAACTGAAACAATGACATCTGTGAAGCAAAAAAATTTCTACATTTGGCCGTTGCATCAATGGCAGCTGCTGTTTCGTTGATGTAAGGCCAGAGAAATGAAAGGAAAGGAAACAAAACAAAGCCATCCAGGAAATAGGCATGGTAAAATCGTGAGACCACGCGGTGCTTATCGCGGCACAACCACATGGCGTTTATCGTGGCACAGCCACCATACCAAGGAAAACCGCCATCACCACGGGCATGGCCAAGTCCCTGGGGGACAAAACCTCTTTTCCATGAATGAAAAGAGATAAAAAAAATCGAAACCCTCATCCACACATATTATACACAGAAAAGAGTCACGTTTTGTTGAAACCCTGGTTTCATTTCCAGTTTTGCAGGCCATGGCATTTCCAATTTTGTAGACTGCAACAGTTTTGGAGGTTGTGGCGGTTCTAATGGCATGATGAAGGTTCCTATGGTTTTGCTACATGTAGATCCAAGATACGTTCACCCTTGGCTCTGCAATCAATAATAATGGTGGTGATTTGGAAGACCATTCGAAAAAAAAAATGCAAAAAGCCCTAAGCAAATTTGGGGTAAAACAAAAAAAAATTCCAGGCAACGAAAACCCTATGTTCAGAACCGTATGTTCAACACATCATTTTTTCAAGAAAAATCCTTCTCCTCTGCTCTTCAGCAACTGAACACCACATGGCAACGATGCCAAATGCAGCGGCAGAGCCTTCTTCCACGGTGACGGTTGATAATGATTTTTGGCAGGGTGGGATAATTTGGAAATATTTGCTGGTAGTTCCAGGCCTAGCGCCTTCACATTTGAACCTCATATTTTGGATTTAAATTTTTTTTTCTAGCCACTTTTACATGGGTACAAATGTAGATAATTTATTCATATAAGTTTACACGGATTGGTAACCACTACCACCAATGTCTACACCAAGGTGGATATTATATTATCTTTTTACCATCACTTTGTTCATAAAATTACTAGGGCTTCAATAGTATTCAAAATTTAAAAATTCTAAACGCATAAAATGAAAATATCAATTATATGGAGCTACTGGAGTTATTTTTCATTATTCACAAAAGCAATATTTGCAATATTTCTCCTAACTTCATAACTTCCTAACTTCCTAAGTTAATACTTCCTAACTTGATAGGCAAGTTACTTGGGAAAGAAGTTAGCTAAGATATTTTTGAGTATGTAACTACCTTTTGAAACCTATAAAAAGGCTTCAGGGGTAAGAAGAGAAAACAATATAGCACACTTTGGAAGATTACTAGCTAGCACTTTGAGCTCTCACTTGGAGACACACTTTGAGTCTTGGGAGTAGAGCATTGTAAAGAAGAAATTTTGAAAGATTACTTGTAAGATGGCTAGCTAAAGAAAATATTTCAGCCTCTTTTTCATAGTCCTATGAGTTATGTTTTATTTTTATTTTGTTTAAATTGTTTAGCTAGTGGTTTAGATAGTATCATCCTTGGTAAATAATTTTGGGATTTTTAGATTGCTCTTATTGTTCTTGTTGCCCGATAGAAATTTCTATTAAAATTTTGTCATAGAAGCGTTTGTGTTTAAAAGCCTTAAGAGCATTTTAGTAGTAAATTTTATTGTGCAACGTATAAGAATTGCTATCGGGATTGTTGTAAGAGAGCCTCTACTTGTAGTCATGTCGTTGAACGATTCAATAGTCACGAGGGTTCAGAAAATCTTTGGTATTTTAATGGGACCAGAATAGCTTTATTTTATCTTTAAAGTGAATCTCTGTGGTATTTCAATTAGAAATTTTCAAATCTTTTGAAGGTTCTGTTGAATGCAGTTGTTGACGTCCATTATCTAGCCAAAATGGAGTCTCGTACGTGATATTTCACGCAGCAATTTTTTGGGTAACATAATAGGATTGTCTTGAAGAAATTGCTTATTTGAGCCTTGGAAGTCTGAACAATTCGTAGATATTGAATTTGGGATAGTTTTATTGCGAAGTGTTTACTCGTGTCATTTTACCTTATTTAAATATTTGAGGTCAACACAAATCTGCTTTCCTTTTTGTATATTTCCATTGAATCTTGTTCTATTTCTAGTTTTCTTGTGGAACTATCTCTTTCTCTGGGGAAAATTAGAAGTAGATTCGCAGAGTTGTGCTCAAATGGTTTTGCAAAATTTTATTTGTTACAAGTACTTGGCAAAGTTTGCAGAGTTTTTGCAATTGAACAAAATAGAAACTCTCAACAACTCATAGTACTTGGCACAGTTGGCTGAAAAGCTTTAAGATAAGTCATTTATAGTTTACACACAATGCAATCGTTTCATTTTTGACAACCACATGCTGCAACAGCACACACACATACTTACATTAACTACTGAGTTTATTTGGAGGTATCTGGGCCTTGGGGTTGCCAGAGACCAGCAAGCACCTAAATCCTATTCGAGGACACTCGTTGACGGTTGCATCCCAAACGATCGCCAACAGGACTTATGAGATGCAAAACATGGGAATACAAACAAATTTGAATAATGTAGAAAAAATAAAATTTATTTTTGAACATAAAAATCAAAACTTACAACTTTATTGAGAAGAAATAAAGAATAAGTTAGATAAATGTATAAAAATGATGCCTAGATGAGCAGAAAGGGGATTCACTTATGCAAGAGTTCAAAGCCTATTGAAGCTTATGTGATCTACTCCATGATCTGGATGCTATGCCACTCCTAATGCTATCGAACCTTCCTTCATTGCTACAACCTTAGATCTGCAAGTTGGGTCACTATTGAGGGCTGAGAAAAGTGAAAATTTTGGATGCCAAATTGTTTCATTTTGGGGTTTGAAAATCCCAAAAGTGCAGTGTTGACACCCAAAATCCACAAATCTCAAGGCTACTGTGCTTCCATGTTGGGGTTCAAGAGGATGCAAATATGGGAACTTGTAAGAGCTCTCTTGAGTGCTTGAGAATGCCCCAAGTGTGGAATTATGAACAATGTTGTATGTATGCCAAAAATTACTTGATAATGCTGAACTTGCAAAAAAATTTAGAACCTATAAATGGTGTTGGAATTTGGTTTTTATAGGTTCTTAGGATCATGAATGGGACTACAAAATGGCTATGATTGGGCTGCAAAATGGCTACAAATTGGCTACCAAATTTAGGTGAGATAGTTGCCCAATTTTGAGGGGTTATTATACATAGTAAGTGCTTTCCCCCATGGCCATTTCGTTTACTATAAATAGTAATAAGGGCACACCTTCCATGCTGGAGATGAATCTTCTACACTGAGCTCTCCACCATGCTTGCTAAAGAGGTTGGTCAACATTAAAGTACATGAAGTGATAAATTTTTGCTTTTGTGGCTTCCACATTGGGGGGTTGAATTTTCTATGCTATGAATAAAGACTCAACACTAGGGAGAAATTTCCATGCTGAGAAGGAAAAGTTTCCAAGCTGTTTATGTGGTCTCAATAATGAGGGGAGAAAGTTTCCAAAAACACCACCCTTCCACACTAGGGGTAGGTGAGCTCTACCCCTACATGTGTTTCCAATGTAGAAAAATGTATACCCTACATAAAACCCATCAAATTTCCTTTTTGACATTCTAAAAGGCAGTTTTGAACCACCTCTCCCCACCCCCGCCAAGCCCGAATATAGGCACTAGCTAAGTTTTTTCTCTTGGGGAATGAGTCTTTGACCACTTATGAGGCATTTTTTAGCCCCAAAAGTATAAAGTATGTGAAATTGTCCACTGTGGATTATAATTTTCACATTTACAATGAATTTTTACCTTGAATTCCATGGGGTGAAAGCTACATGATGAAGATTGGTTATAACATGCAAATTGTTGTGGTGTTTCAATCCCTTCTTTCAACTCTCATGGCAACGATCTCTTTTTACAATCAATGTACCTCTGCTTCTACATGCTTTTCCCTGATCTTTGCCATAATCAATTTTTCCTTTGTGAGTATGAGATCAGATTGTACTGTAGTGACATCACTAGGGATGTCAAAGAGGGTTATCATGACCTACCTAGTCTGTAGCAATCTATTGAGCACATCCTCATGAGCTACAAGAGTCATCGAAGTCTTGGCTAACATTTGTGCATCTTTGGTTCTAGTCAAGTCCACTAGTGGCACAATAGGCACATTAAAGGATTCTTTAATGTGGTCTGTTATTACTCTGTTTCACCTACCGCATCTTGGTGCTACATGATCATGACTATGGCACCTTCTCCCAATTCAAGCACCACTTAGAAAGATGTGGCATTTTCAAAGATTTGCTACAACCACTGGGCTTCTTCTTCTGATTGCAAAGAAATATTTCCCCTTGATCGATTAGTAAAAACTGTAGGGTAAACAGTGGCATCAATGACTCAAAATAGGTTGGACTTATCCTTGCTTCCCCAATTGAGAGTTTCAACAATTTACTACAAATGGCTTATTGTGGGCCTACAATCCTGCAATTGTGATAGTGGAACTTGTGGCTCTCATCATTACTCTAATTCTTGATTTAGCTCCTTCTCTTCACCAAGGTCTTTCCTTGCTATTGCTTTTTTGACAATCTTAGACAATGAAGAATTTTGGGCCCTCTTGGGAATGTTATTGGTGTAACCTGAGATTCTAGTGAGCTTGCACAACTTTTTAATCAGGCAAGGGAATGGAAATGTAGGCTTGCCTACCTATCTCTCCTTGAACCACTGTTGAATCTCCATGAAGTACAATTGGACAAGATTGATGTTGTATTTTCCCATCAAGATTGCACTTCCTTTAGCTGCGTAGGTTGATATTTTGTTGATCCCTTTAGTGGGAAAGAGATGGTATGTGCTAATTTTGAAATAAATTCTCTCTTCTAGATTCGGTTCGCTGTATATTTTTTCTAATTTGTTATATGCCTACTTTAACCACAGCTTCCTTGTTTCTGCGTTAAACCTTATGGATAGGTGTGCAACATTGGCCCCCACATTTGTTATGTTTAGAGCCTCTGCAATGTCCTTGGCTAAGAAAGAAACAAAGACTCTACTAATGTTGACAGTGGTGCCCTCCTTTTTATTGTGCCAAAATTGGTATGTTTCACCAAGGTACCATTTCCCACTTTCCAACAAATGTGTCATAAAGGCAATGCTTGAAGTTGAGTTTTCACTACCTAAGGGAAAAGCTCCATGAATGGCCCAAATTTCATTTCCATGATGACCGTGTCAATATGGATCACTCCTAGATGGCTTAAAGGCATTCTTGGGACAACATGAGGTGTTGTTTCTATGCTTAAGCCTCTAGTCTTGCAACATCTACCTAGATCGACTATCCTATAATAAGGACCTCTTGACGAATGCTAAATGATTGGGCCTCCTATTCTTCATGCACAATTAGTGGATCTTGTTCTTCTATTCAACCTCTGCTACCTCTTTAGTGTTTACTTGCACCTTGCGAAGGTCCTTCTTGTCCTCCTCTTTATGGGGCCATCTGCAATTAATCAAGGATTTAGTGTTACTAAGGTGTTTTTCATTTATCATAAATAGGGTTATACTTTACTCATGTCCTTAGTTCCATTAAGTTCTTACTTCATGTGATTGCAGAGTTAGAAAAATTTTAAGAAAAATGTCCAAAAAATATTAACTTCTTTTATGATCTTTTCACAATTGGCTTCTTTTTAGTTATGTATGGCTTATAATTATGGTTATGATTCCTTTGGTGAGATAATTAAAGATTTTGACATGCATACAACTGATTGTTGATTAGAATACTTTAAGTTTTTTAAAATTTTTACCCTTATAATACCTTCTGAGTGATAGAAAATTTTTAAAAATTGGCACAATTCCACACAAGCATATGCCCCCCTCCCTCAATGAAATTGAACACTCTAGAATCAAATAGGTTCAAAAACCATAGAAATTGGAGTGGTATGGAGCTAGATATCATGTGTGGAAGTTAGATGCATAGAGCTCTTAATCAAGAGAGAAAAATGCAAAAAATCCCCTAGCTTCAATTGATGAAAATGAATTTTGAAGCATCGTGGGGGCCCTATTTATAGATTTTTATCGACCTGACATTAGGAAGCCGATATT
The DNA here is from genome assembly GCA_015680685.1 of Gnetum montanum. Classification (NCBI taxonomy): domain Eukaryota; kingdom Viridiplantae; phylum Streptophyta; class Gnetopsida; order Gnetales; family Gnetaceae; genus Gnetum; species Gnetum montanum. The sequence goes on from MNCI01012875.1 coordinate 587,082, forward strand.
GACTCCCACTTAATATCAAGTACCTGATATCAACAATATTAAAATTACACCTCATGGGGACATTCAACATGGAAAATGAAGCTCTATGATTCGTTGGAAGGTTTCATGTAAAGTCCAAAGTTCTAGGTTAAGTGAGAATTCATATTTAAGCATCGATAATGTTAGAAGATGGAATCATAAGAATTAAAAGCTTTAGAAGATGTAAGAAAAGGGTATTAAGTTCATGATATAGAATGAATAGGTTGTATGATAAGGGAAGATGTTGAAATTAACATTTATCCACTTGGAAGGTTCAAGATGATACACTTGTGTCAAACAAGTAAAAGTTACAAAAGTTATACAAGTGAGTCCTCCTTAAAGTAGGCTCTAGCCCTTAATGGCCTTGTATAACCACACCTAAAATGTCCATAGGCACCAAAGGGGTTGAATGCAATGCATACCTATTGAACAAAACACACATGTTAGAACCACCAATTTGAGAGAATAACTCTATGTTACATAGAACCACAAGTTATGATCATGCAAACAGTGAGATGAGATGGATTTTAAAAAGGATTGCAAAAATTAGGATGTGAGATTCCTTACCATAGGCATAATGAATCCTTGTGTGTTATTAATGGTTAAAGTAATCATTAGCCCTTCTTTCCAAGATTCAAACCAAGTTCAAAACATGTTCTAGTGAGATCACATTATTTTATCTCTTTGATTGACAACCATAAGACTACCACCATTGCAAGGAGTAGCATCACTTGGCATTTTGTCCAAAGGAGGATCTTATTCATGGCACTTCTCTCTTTTTTTTTCTTTTTTTGATTTTTGAGAAGCCACCAACCTTCAAGCATGGGTAGCATGTCTTTCTAGTAACATGGTAAGGCAACACTTATTTTACTCTTACTCCCATTTTTTGTTAGATCTACAATGATATAATTACAACTTAGAAACATGATAAAATGTACATAAGTAATCCAAGAGAATCCACAAATCCCCTTGATGTCACATCCTTTGCATTCCCACTTGGTTCTTCACTTTTCTACTAGGGCATAATGATTACAAATTTATTCTTAGTTTGATGATGAAAAAGAATATCCATGTGACTATGGTAAAAACCTTGTATTGATGGGATGAATGGATGGATGATGTGGCCTCACTGTCCAAACAATCAATCCCTCATGACTTTGACAACATAGAGAAAACCTCATCTCAATGGGCTACATCTTGTTGTTTTATTCACATATGAGATTAATGATAAAGGAAATGAAAATAAAGTGTGAAAAAAATTGAAAATAATGGAAAAATTTATATCAAGAAATGAGAAAAATTTGTAAAACAAAAATGATAAAATACACTTATTAATTCTTGGTTTTAGGATGGGACATCTCCCCCATGACTAAGCTTTTGACCATGACAGGAATTAATAAGTGGATAGGCACGCTCCATGCATTTTTGAAATAGTGTTAAATCTTCATTTTCAAACCACTATGTGTTTTCTGGTTTAGTGGTGGCTACATAGACAAGTTGTTGCCCCCACACTTGGTTTTGAAATGTATGGTGGGTTAGATTAGAAATTGTGTTAACTTTGTGGATGTCTGGATCATGACTACACCCTTTATCATGATTAGTAATGCATGGATTCTTGTATCTCTTCACAATGCTAGATTCATCATTTATATCAGGTGTTGGAGTAATAATGGATGTTGGCCTTTGCGTAAGATTGGAGGACATTCGTTGTGAAAGGAAGGGTGTTGCACTTGATTGGCATTATGCTGGTTTGGATGAGTTAGTAGGTCCACTAGTGTTATGTTTACATGTGAAAATTATCCTAAATAAAGGGTGCTTCTGAGATTTTGGTGAGGATCTACTAGAATTATTCTTTCAGTGTATGTCTATAGCATAAGTAGCATTCTTTTTTCTTTTATGTTGTGGTGTTGAACCTTCATGTGTTGCTAGCCATGAGGTGTGATGGAGGTGAGTATGAGAATAGAAGGATATGGTGGAGGATGAGAGGTGTGAGGTGGTAACATCATAAAATTTTTTGTGGATTGATGATATTCGAATGAGTGGTTATAGTGATTTGAAGTAGAGGAAGTAAAACTAGTTGGGGAAATAGGTTGTTGAACGTAGTATCCAGATGGGTCCAATTGATAATAAAGGTAGTGCTAGTTTGATTATGGCCATCCCCATGACTGTGGGTTTTCCCAATATGGTTGATAGTAGTTTTGAGGCTAATAAGAATTCCCACTAGGATAGTATGGTTGGTTGCAGGACTATCTATAATTATCTTGTGAGAAAGGTAATTTTCTAGGAATTTTCTTTTGTACGAAATTAGGATTCAATCAAAAGCCCAATACTCATGTAGATGTAAGATGATTGATCAATAGCCCTTCATATGGTCATATATGTAGATGTCACATCCATCATCTTCTTTGATGGTTGAGTCTATACCCTCTTCTTCTACAGCCATTTTCCCTTTTTGCCGATTAGTGTTCTTACCTATCTCTTAGTTCCTTTTCCTTCTTTTGTTGTGGTCCCTTGATTTGTTTTGTGTTACTCTATCCTCTATGGTTTCTATGCAAGTTTTAACTTTATCATTTATCCATTCTGACATCTTATCTAGCCTTGCCTAAAGTTTAGCAATAGACTCTTGCATTAGAAATTTTTATTATAAAATCACCTCATCGAGAGTTGCTTCTTTTTCCTTATCATAGAGATGAACCCTCTTCTTTTAAAGAGTTGGATCCCAATGATATTCCTTAACATTCTCTCATTTACATATCTCTTCTTCTTCTTTTGCCACACACTCAATTAGCTTTTGGATCTAATGGGTTCTTAGTTCATATAATTGACCTTGAGCATACATCCTAAGGTTGTCTCTCATTTGACTATGAAGCCCATCTATGATGTGAAAAAGTTTCTCTTCCTCAAAGAAACCATGGCCTAGATATCTATATAGTAGAGAATAGTATCTATCTAGGTCCATATCCAAGGGTTCATGTTATTCCTGTTTCCATCATTGGATTTGTTTCCTTAAGTTGGACACCATCACATAGGTTTGGCATTTCTCGTTGAAGAGTTCTAACATTGTGAACCACCGATGGATTGAATTTGGTCTCAACGGGCTATACCACAATTTGGATTTGTCTATTAATGTCCTAGTAAAGAGCTTAAGCTTTTGCCATCCACTTTCAATGTTTTGTTAGACGTAGACATCATGGAAGGCTTGTAAATTATGTTGTGGATCAGAATTATAGCCTCCCACAAATTTAGGGATGCTATTCATATCAAGCCTTTTGATGTGACTTTCCTTGTGATGCCTGTGGGGTATTTTAACTACCTCTATGATCTGCATCATGCTTTTAATGGCCAACAAGAGTTCACCATCATCAAACATGTCATGGTGAAAATTTATATTTCTATTTGTCTAATTGTGATGATTTTCTCTATGTGCATTTTGATGTCTTTGATTTTTCCCTTGGTTTTTATTTCTATTCTTATTTTGACCCCTTAGTGGAGCTTTATCTCTATACCTACATTCATCTTTGTTAGAGTTAGATGTTGAAGAGGAAGAGAAAGATGAGAAACTGGTGGAATCTCCACAGCTTCTATAGTTCTCCCCATGGTCCCTTGATTTATCTTTTCTAGGTTTTGAGGAGGTTCTAGGCCTTGAAGCCTCCCCTAGTCTAGGGCTTACTTCATCTTCTCGAGGATTGTCTACCTTAGGTGACTGTAGTCCTTGAGTTTAATCAGGGTGATTATGAACATATGAAACCCCTGCATGAGATTGATCACTCCAATTTTCTTCAATATATATCTCATTAGTTCTCTAATGAATGTTCTCTTCATATGATGCGTTATCGCTTCCATATGAAAGAGACATTATTGTTGTTTTATAACGTTTGTGAGTTAATATTTTCTCAAAGATAATTCATTAATGCATTTACAACGATTGTGTATAATATAACTAATCTAGATAACTAGCACCATTCTCCGGCAATGATGCCAATGATGAGTGGCAGGGTAACCCTTATGCCCAACCATACAAATCACAAGTGTTCACGCACAATCTAATTGAATTTTGTGAATGGGACTAGTTGTGGCATCTAGATCATTATGTCTTGATCACAGTTCGTTGTCTTCCCACTTAGACTAGTGGTAGCTTTGTCACATATGGTTTAGTCCAAAGTGAGGCATATGATAATTGATGTTATTTTAGCCTTGGGCTACTCCTAACAATAATAAGGAAATCAATTATTTAACTAATTAACAATGGAAAGTAAAGTCTAAACTAGACTACGTGTGATAAGTATCCATTCCTAACCTTTCATACATGCCTTGGACTTTGTGCAACTAATGTTGGGATTACCAAGCATATCATTATTAGGCATACCAAATAATAACACTATTGGGTTACCACGTAATTACATGTAAGTGCTCGTGATTAGTCATACTCATTCCGTTTAATGAAAAAAACAATAAAGAGCAATAAATGATAAACGTTAACTAAGGAAAATAGTAAACATTTAAGTAATTAATAATAATAAAGCTAAGTGGATGTTGCAATGATGAAAGTAATCTTGATCTTTATTGCTAAACATGTAACATGTCCAAGTACATCACACTCGAATAAGGATGTTGTACAATCATGTAACATCATACTACAGGCATGGACAGAAAACATACTAACAAAACTTCTCTATGTCTATGTCTAAAATCTATATCTCTCTACCTACAAACTATGCACCCAAGTGTTGTATTTATAGGCTAGCACAGATGAGGCAATATTGGATCCCCAACATCAGAGGTTGTGCCTCGATATTGGATACCCAATAACGCAGCTCTGATATTGGGTAGCGATATTGAAGCCTTACCAAAACATGACTCATCATCATTGTTGATATTATGTCTCGAGATGCATGCAGCCTTATAAATACCAACACTTGGATACACAAGCCATAACTTTTCATTCCATCCTTAGCTAGATTCTTGCAGTTTTTTTTTCATACCCTCAACAATAAAGTTAATGCCCACAATGTGATGTTTAGTAGTTGTCCAATGTCTTTATTCAAGTGAATTATACTTGGACACAATTCATGATAGCAATAAAGATTGAGATTGCTTTCCATCATTGCAGCATTTCCTTAGTTTCATTTGTTTACTTAGCATAGTCTTTACTATTTTCTTAGTTAATCATTTACATTCCAAGCACTTTATTTTACATGTCATTAGTGAGTGGTATGGATACAACTAGTTTCTAGCACTAAGTGTAGTTATTACATAACCTAGTAATGGCGTTGCTTGATTCGCTTAATAGTAATACCACTTGGTAATCCCAGTGATGACTACATGAGTCCAAGGTGTGTATGTTAGACCAGGACCGAATATCCATCGCAATAGGCTAAATTAGATTTATGCATTCCTAGTTAATTAGACTTAGACTTTTATCTTCAACTATGTTTACTCTAGGAGCACTTAAGAGCCTATCAACATCAATTAACCATATGCCTCACTAATAGCTAAACCATACACTTGAACTTCACTAGCTCAAAGTGAAAAAATAGAAATCTCAAACTTAACATTAATTACTAGCATAATAACATTGTCCATCCGTGAATCATGATCTAGTCACTTGCTAGATCTTGTGACTTGTAATTGTGATCTGGTCGCTCGCTAGCACTCGTGACTTGTATGGTAGAGTGTTGGGATACTCCACCACTTATTAGAAACTAGAGAGATTTGTTTCATTAAGCAGAGTATATTGTTAATTACCATTGTTATGGAAGTTAATATTACCTACTCACTAAAGTTTCTTTCTATGTCTATTTTTCATTTGGTTCCCTTTTCTTTGGTGCTTTTTAGGTTTATTTTATTAGCAAGGGTAATGAGTACTAGTTAGTTTGATATAAGGTGCTGAGAGATGTTGGGGTATATGGAGTAGTGAATGCAATTGGTTAAGAATTGTATGTAGACAAAGGTATTGTTGTAAAGGGCCACCAAGATTGAACCCATAACTTGGAGTTTCCAAATCAAAAGTCTTGCCTCTAGGTTAACACCTCAATGATAATTTCAACATTTTTTACACTTGATCCCCAACAAAATGAGACTCATCAAAAAGAGGTATGAATAGTTGAGTAAGGCACAACTCACTTGGTTAAAGCATGTGGTATTTGGCATTGAAGTCATAAGTTTAAATCCAAAGGGACTTGTCCCAACAAAATGGGTCAGCTAAGAGCATGTTCAAATATAATGGGTCAAAAATCAAAAATGTTTTTAATTATGTTTTAAAAATCTTAACAATAACTTAATGGGCTTAAACTTATAATGTATAAGATGCACACTACACAGCTTAACTAACAAATCATGAGTTGCCCAAGCATGCATATACCTTGTGATAGTGTGATATCACATTTGAGTCCATAGAGTCTTTACAAAGACTTGCTGCTTGTCGTGAAGAGCTACTTCTTCATCGTGCCTTTGTCCCAACTGATAAAATGCAACTTAATTTTATCGCGGAAAACTTGTGAGTTGCAAAATGAGTAAACATACACATAAATTTAAAAGTAACATCGATAATGCATAAGTGGCGTTGTAACTTGAACCGTCACTTTCAATCACAGTGAATACGTCCACCTTTTTTTGCTTTTTCTTATTGCTTTTTATTTTTATTAGCAGCACAGAGTATTTTTTTTTTCTTTTTCCTTTTTTTAATCTGTGGCAGCACAGCGTACATATATTGCCCACGCAAAAACCACATCAATTATTATGGTAAAAGTTGCATCAACCGAAAACATTCTTTGCAACGTTTTTATGGCCATGGTGAGCGGGAACAGCTATATTTTCAGCATTGGCTAAAAAATAGTACTTTTTCTCTCCGTTAAAAATTTATTTTCAAAATTGTTTATAATTTTATACACTCTTTTTTTCAATTTTACTCAAAAAGAAACTCTAAACAGCATGCTTAAAAATTCTTTTTAATTGCCTTTATGATTTGGATTCTTGCAAAAGCAAGATTCTGTGATTCCATGCTTCAATGTATCTAACTCTTGTGAAGCTGCGTCTAATGGTCTTGAAATATAAGGCTAGGGTCATCGGAAAATTAAATGTGTACGCTAAGAAGGCTTCTACCATGGTATTTCCCTATGCCTTACATGATATGGAGTTGCATGATATGGAGTTGCAAAGTGTGAAATCTTAGGACCGCCGAGAATCTGCATCTTAATAGAAATTACAAAAATATATTGAAAGTATTTGAGAGTGTTTGCATGGTGAGAGCGGGAGGACTTAACAGCAGGTTTCCAATTGTCAAAGGGTGTTTAAAGATAAATAACATGCATTTCTTTTGATGTTCTCTACTACATGTCGCAGAGATGGTCAATTAACGATGGTCAATTATGTTAAATAGTATAAAGACAAAACACTTAGTAACATGATGTATGAAGGCTTTATATTGGTATTGAAATTAGAGATTTTATTACATCTATGGATGTAAAGGATCTATTTCTTTTGTCTAATAGATCTAAAAGATCTAAGAACAATTAAGTGTTAGCACCTTTGATTTGGAAGCTTCAAATATCTAAAAGATCTAAGAACAATTAAGTGTTAGCACCTTTGATTTGGAAGCTTCAAATAATGGGTGTCATTTTTGTGGACAATGCTGAATTGTAAAATTCTAATCTAACTATATGTATTGAAGGTAAATATTGTTTTACAAAAACTATCATGTATTAGACATAAGCTGCCCTTAAGCACGATGCGTTGTGGTAAAAACCTGCACCAACTTAGAGCAGTTACAGTTTTTTCTACAACTTTATGCGATTGAGAGGCCTAGTTGAGTTTACCTGCAACGAAGTCACCTTTCATGATGGATAATGGCATAACAATGCTAATGAATTTAACTAGATTATGTTTTTAAAATCTATGCTTTCTATTGCACTTTAGAACTGTGTGATTTAGCTGAAAATCAGCATCCCTTCATTTGGGTTTTCCTTGAGTTCTCTACAAAGCATACACATCTCTCTCTGTCTCTAGTTTGCATTGTTGAAAAAGGGCAAATAAATGGCTAAGAATAGGGCAACCAAACCGCTCAAGGTCTGTAACCCACACACAAGATGACAAGGAAGAATTCCCTCTAACAAAGCCTGGCCATAATCTGCAGTAGCAGCAATGATTAGAGTTAAATTCGAGTGGTCCAGGTATTCTTTAGTCATAGAGCCCCTTTAGTCATAGAGCCCCTGGTACTAAGCGTACCTTGGCTTATTATATGTATGATCTGTTGAAACTAAGAAAATCATTACCACCCAATTTAAAAATTATTAGTTTAAATTTTTTAGGTTAGACTGTTTAACCATCGCAGAAGAGCCAACTCGGACTTTTTTATGAAGATGCCACTACCACCTGAATCCAACAACTTAAACACTGGTACTAGGAATAAATATTGTTTTAATGAAAAAGTTTGAGGACTACTTACAAGGTTCATGAATGTATTAAAAATAAATTTCTATTTGAATTTAGCTTTAGTTACTGATTGTAAAATATCAAAAAAAAATGATTATCAAATTACTTTATATCATTATTGAAACTAAAACAAAAATTTTACTAGTTTTAATTAAATATCTATAGGTGTCACTTAAAACTTAAAAATTAGGAGAATGTTATTCTAATGTGCCATTCCCATTCATGAAAATTTGGACAAAATTTCCATTTTAAGATGATCCACCAAGCAGGTTTTCTAGGATGTTATGCTATACTGAAACTAAAATTTTTACTACATTAACTAAGACCCCTAGATATATGGCACCAATTTCAAAATTCCTTTTAATAAATTTTTAAAAAATATATATAACTCAATGTTACTCAGGAGAATGAACCTGTAATGTAAACCTTATTTTTAGTGGTTTCTAAAAGTTGTATTCCAAGAATCCATTGTAATGGTTCATCATGAGGCATTCCAAGAAAATCTACAAATGTGAAAGATATTGTGAATATTGTAAAATTATAAAAATACAAAAAACCACATTGTGTCCATGCTCTACACACTAAAAATTCAACTGTGTACTCATCTAGGTTAAATTTGCCGTATGCTAATTTAAAAGAAAATAAATAAAGATTCCATGTCCAAGCCATCCATGTGACAACCTCTATTACTATTTACCATCTTGAACGTTATGCTTATACCTTTGAATTACAAAATGCCCCCAAGATTAAATATTAAATGCCCCAAGATAAATAATTAGCACCATGATGACACACCCACAAACGTAAGTTTTTCCCATTGATTTTGCAACACCAAACAATGGTTTTATGCCTTGTACTCTCCCCTTCAAAATTGTAGTCAACTACTATTTAGAATGGTTTTGTGTGAGTAGACTCAAAAATAAATTTTAAAGGTAATTTACAAGTTATAGCATCCAAAAACAAAGTCTAAATGCAATTGACAAGTTATAGCATCCAACTCTATTGTAGTAGGAGCTTTAAAGTAATATATGTTCAATTTTGACACTTTTTGTTTTTTTACTTTACTCATTTTTTATAGTGTTAGTTAATTTTCTAATAAAATACAATTGAGTAATTACGAAAGAACATTTAAATATTAATGAGCGACGATGTACCCTTATGCCCAACCATGCAAATCACTAAGGCATTCACATACAATTTAGTCAAATTTTGTGGACCTATAATTCATCAATGCACTAATCCTCTAAAAAGCAAAATGGGTGTTGAGAACATTCGTTGTCTTCCCAACTACACTTGTGAAGCTCAAGGATATTATTCAAGTGTAATTGAGACACATAATTTTTATCATTTTGTGTTTTAAAAGCCTAATCACCTACAACAAGAATGAAAAGTAGAGTAATTTAAGACCTAATTCATCTACTACCTAGCTAGCCTAACACAAGTACCCCTTCCCATTTTTCAGACACATCCTCAACATGTATAGCGTTGCTGGGCTACCAAACATTAAGTGTTTCTAAGTTACCAAGTGCTACATGTATGCTCGAGGTGGTCATGCTTATGTTCATTAACAACTGGAAATTAATTGCTTAATTAAAGTGCATTAAAATAAAATCCATGGAAATAAAGTGCATGAATATTAAATGCATTAAGAAAACATTAATCTATTCTTAGTGCTACAAGGATGATCAAAAGGGTTTGTTTTTATTCCCGTTACACTACTGCACATAGGTACATCAATGCTCGAACAAAAATCCATACACATTCAAGCTCCTATTGCCAGCACTTGAAAAATATTCTAACTCTGGAGAAAACAACCTGCAAGAGCTTCACTATCTATGACAAAAAGTGATATGAAAATTGTGAGCCCAAGTGCTATATTTATAAGCTGGCATATACCCTATGATATCAGATATTCGACATCATGTCTTTGGCTCCGACATCGAGTATCCAATATCGAAGCCAATCAAAACATGATTCATCATACCCCCACGACTGAATAAAAACTCATGCTTGAGTGAAGAAGAGGAGGAATAAGTTTCTTACAAAATATTAGAAAGGTATGGGATTATTGACAGACATGCAATTTGACTCAAATGGAACAGACAGACTCCTAAGTGTCCAAGTGTATGAATTACAATCTTTTACAAAATTGGGTGTTCATGATAATAGAAGAGAACAACATGGATAAAACAAACATCCACTCCTCTAGCAACTGAAGAGTAAGGAAGAAGATTCAATGATTATGAAGAGTCCTTATCACATGGTGTTGCTACTGTTGCCTTTGTGAGGATAGTCCTGCTTCCAATATACACATTTCGTCCACGCTTTCCACTACAATCACAACAAAATCATGGTTTAGTGTGCAATGTGTAACATATAGATTTGAAGTACCTTGTCTCATCAATGGTTACACTTGGCTAGGTTGTGATTGTGATGGATGAATTTCGATAATAGTGTTAGTAGGAAGGTTGAAAAATATGGTGGAATAGATAAGCAGTCCATTAGCAAATTTTTGAAAAGTTCAAACATAATAAAATACCTAAGGAGGATTAAAGAAGTTACATCAAAGAAAATAAAAAGATTTCGCCGAAGAACGTTGTCAACATGTGCACATTAGGATGTCATTGATAGGCAAACAAAAGGACTTGATTGTAAGAATTTCTAAGGATAAAGAACTTAACTAACCCAATCAAAAGATATGCAAGTGGGTCCTCTCCAAAGAAAACATAGGCCTTTTATTGTCCTTGCATAACTTCAAACCAAGGAGTCCATGGGCCCTGTGGATGATTAATGGTTACAAAAGATAAAGTACAAAAACCTAGAAGAAACTACTTAAGAATTTTGACACATCAAACTAGGACATCGAACAAAAACATGAAACCAACAATGAGGTAAAACATGGAAAGCATAGATGGACAAGAGAGAAAGTGGAATGGAATTCTTAATTAAGTTTACATGAAGTTCCTTGTGAATTTTATGGTTAAATAACTTCATAAAATCCATCCTTAGTCCAGATCAAAATCAACAACATTCAATGACTTCACATCACCATTCTAAGATGAGTCCATCCCCCTAAGACACAACAATGCTTCCATAGAACAACCATCATTCCTTATTAAAGAAGAAAATAGAAATAGAAAGTGAGGAAGGGCCTTAGTTAGAGGGAACCTTTAGGCATGGGTAACATCTCTTTCTAGTCCCATAACCAGTGTTTGTAGCCTTTTTATTTCATCTATGGGATGCGCTTTGAATACCCTTATTCTTCTTCTTCTTCTTCTTCTTTTGAAATGGGAACCACACCATGCAAAAACTTATTTTTTTATTGTGTCTAAGGGGTGTGCTTTGAATTCACATCATCTTTTTTTCAATAAGAACCACACCATGCAAATACTTATTCAACTTCCTTTTATTGGTTGACATGGAATGGTAAGAAATCCATAAAAACACATATATGCACCCAAGTAAGCAAAAAGGTACAAAGAATACTGAATCCCCTTGAAGTCACACCCTGCTCAAACCTTTGAATCCTTTCCAATTTTGAAAACTGCCAAAGTCACAAATTTGTTATATTTTTATTAATGAAAAAGGGACTACACATTTCCAGAACAAGGAAAATATAGAGTTTGTGGATGGGTGGATTTTGTGGACTCACTGCCTATTTCAAGAAAAAGAAACCATGTCCTAATTATCGGTAACAAAATTCAAAGCTAGAATCTAGACACAAACAATCAAATAACAACATAGTACATACCACCATCAAGCAACAAATTACCACTGTGTCTGGCAGTTATTAACAAAAAGTTAGAAAATCACACCAGAATAAAAGAAAATATGAAAGAAATTCTACAATATTCAAGAAATAGCAAATGTACTAATGATGTTGTAAAACAAAAATTTTAAAAGATTAATAACATGAAAACAAGAAGATGTAAAATAAAAAATGTGTAAAACAAAAACGTGTAAAACAAGAATAGGTGAAAAACTGAGGAGCCACTTATATAGTTACTATGGATGACCATCTCTCCCATGGCTTGCTCAAATGTAGCTCCATACGTAAAGAAGTCATCCATAAAGACTTCTATACCACTACCAATTTGCTATTAAAAAATGCTTAGGACCAAGCATTGGAATGTAGCAGAGGCATTGCATAGACCAAAAGGCATCTTGCAATATGCAAAAGTCCCTAAAGGACTTGTGATTATTGTTTTGGCTTGGTCTTCTGGTGTGATCTAGATTTGGTTATAGCCACTATAACCATCCAAAAAATTGTAGTGGCAATACCTAGTCAACGAATGACAATGAAAAGTGATCTTTAAATGTTACCATATTCAACAGCCAAAAATCAATGCAAACCTACCACTTGCCACTTTTCTTGGGAACAATTATGAGTGGACTAACCAACTCGCTATTTGCAATAGAATAAATGAACCCTACCTGGAGGAGTTGTTCAATTTTTTCCTTGATGATCTACTTCAATTTGGGGTTCAATTGTCTTTGTGGCTGTCTCTTTGCCTTCACAACTAGATCAATGTAGATGTGATGCTAGTATATTCTAAGATCAATTCCTGTGAGTTCAGGGTATGACCAAGCAAAGGTTGTTGACCATTTTTTTAATCACATTCAACAACATCTTTTTCTATTTTAAAGTAAGATTAGCATTGATTATGACTGACTTTCCATTTTTTAAGAACACATATTCCATGCCAGCTATAAGAGCTTTTAGTTCAAGGGGCTTTTGCTTGAAATTTTTAAGAATTTCCAACTCTCCCCAATAGGTATCATCATTTGCATCTTTAGAGAGTTGGTGACAAACTTACTATAGTTCATCCATGCTTGCGACATATGTGCATGTTAGGCTCTCATTTGGTTCCATGCAAAGTGTTCTACTCTCAGAATCAGTAGTTAGCCATTGGGCACCCTCCTATTTTGTGGTTACTATGTATAGACATCTTTGAATTTCTACTTCTGGTGCACACTACTTGCATGTAGAGATGGGTGCTTATTTCACTACCTAAAGTTTCTACACATAATTGCACCCTGTATCACTGTACGTAATGCATGGAACTTGCTTCTTCTCAATCTTTCCAAATGCATTTTCTTTGGATATTTCCAGGGAAAGATCTCTAATGCTCATTCTTGCATTAATGGTGCTTAGCCATGCCCTTTCCATGATGATTGGAAAGTCCCCTTTGCAATTATCCATCTTGATCACTAAAAAATTAGCAAGATAAGACCACCCACAAACAATGGTTATGATGTCTTCTACCAATCCCAATGGAAAAATGATGGATTGGTCTGCCAATTCTAATATGATATTGCTCTTCTTCAAAGGAGGCAGGTTCCATGCAGTATATATCTCATGAGAGGTCAAGTTAACACCAGAACTAATATCAAGAAGATCCTTACATGGTTCATTCCTAGCAATTTGCAAATAAATCAGAGGACTTCTAGGATTTACTAACTTCCTAGGAAGGTTTCTAGCATAGATCTAATCATATATGGCATGAGTAAGCATCACAGTATGGATCCTAAGCAATGTTTGATTTGAGGGGGACTTGAAGAAATTTGATACAGAGGAAGATGGAGGAATAGGGTTGTCAACTGTAGGTGTAGTTTGATCGAGTATCCAAACCACTAAATTGATGAACCTGTTGTAAATTAATGGCCCTAGTAACATTGTGTTGTTGTGGTTGAGCTAAGAGTTCACCCTACAGAGGTGGAGTAGGTGGTAGCTATGCTAAGGAAGAAGGAAGATGTGCAAAAATAAGAGGATAAGGGTAAGAGGTGGTATCCCTTCTTGCATGTGGAGAATGAGTTTGATAATAATCAGAAGGATGGTAGTGAGATTGAAAAGTAAAAATGTGACTGGAGTAGTCACATGGAGACAAAGGTTACTAAACATAATACCCATAGGAATCAAGTTGTCGATAAAGGCATTGCTACCGTGATGGTGCTAGTGCCCATGACTATGGTTGTTGCCACTGTTGATATTCCTCGTATGGTTGCGGTGAAGTTCCACTTTGATAATATTGTTATTGCTAGTGGAACTGCCTAGGATTACCTTGAGGATAAGGTCATCATCTAGGTGTTGGCCTTTATGTAAGTCATAGATTCAAAGCATACATTCTAGACTCCTATAAGTGTGACACTATGGGGAAACATCCCTTAGGATGTTCATACTAGCAAATGTCACATCCACCATCATCATCTGATTCACTATCCACAACTTCTTCTATTGTAGCAATCTTTCCCTTACATCTTTGATAGGCACATTCAACTTCCTTATGCCTTCTACGCTCACGATCACTACCTCGTTCTTTGGACTTTTCAGCAATTTTTAGGATAGCTTGAAACCTACTATCCATAGAGTCCCATAACTGATCAACCTTGGCCATAATTTTATATTAAAATTTTTAAAGTGGCAAGGCTTTTCTATTCACCACCTCATCAAGTGCTGGTTCTTCCTCACTATCACAAAATCAAAGCTTCCTCTTGCAAATCACGATTATACTCTTCTATACTTTCTCATTTTTTCAATTCACCTTCCTTTTTAGCTACCTCCTCAATCAATCTTTAGATCTAATAGGTGCTTAATTCTAACAATCACCCTTAGGAATAGATGCCAAGGGTTCTCCTCGTTTCAGATCGAAGTCTATCTACAATGTGGCGAAGTTGCTCCAGTTGAGAATAACCATGGCCAGGACATCTGTGCATTAAGGAATAATATCAATTGATGGTGGCATCCTAGTGTTTGTGTGTTCCTTATTTCCATCCTTGGATCTACCATCTCAAGTTAGACACTCTGGAGTATTTTTGATTTTTTTCATTAAACAATTCAAGCATTGTACTCCATCATCTAATAGATTCCAATTCTAAGGACCGATACTAGTTTTCTGCTTCTTTAATGAGTGTTCTTGGGAACAACTTAAGTTTGTGCCACTCATTCTCTATATCTTGAAAGGAACATGCATCTTGAAAAGCTTGGAGATGGTTCTATGGATCTAAGTTATATCCTCCTTCAAACCGAGGGATATTGTTCATGTCTAGCCTTTTAATCTAACTATCTCTCACATGCCTTGTTGGAATTCGTACTGCCTCTATGATGTTCAACATACTCTAAGTAGCAAGCAAAGGCTCATTGAGGCCTTAATTTTGGTGCCTCCAATGCCTTCTACTGCCCTTTCATTCATGACATTGCATTTCTCTTGAATGCTTGCACCCTTGGTCTTGCCTTGCCTAATGGTCTCTTTGATCATTTCAGTCCCATCAATCACCTCCATCATAATTGCACCCTTTATGATTGTAATTAGAGCCAGAAGAAGAAGAGGATGATGACAAAGGTAAAGAGGAAGGAGGACTAGCACCATCATGGTGCTTGATACCACCTCTTCAATGATCGCAACCATGATCACAATCTTGTTTCTTGTCTACATCCTTACCTTCACTTACCTCTTTTGATCCTTCCTTGTCATTGGATCCATTCTTACCAAAACCAAGATTGTAAATCGTGGATTGCAAGTTCTGGTTTTGACCTCCTCACCGAAGTCAAAGAGAGAAATTTCACTAAATATAAACCCCTAAAGAAGAGCTCTCCACCATATTTTTGGTACAACAAGAATGGGAAATCAATAAATCCTTTTTCCTTCAAAAATTCATAACACTATTCTAACTGGTGATCCTTGAAACATTGTGCCTTAAGTGGGATGATAATCCCTAGCATCACTATCTTGCACCACATACTCAACATGATGCCCTTGGAGACCCCATTGTATAAGCATTTATTGGAGCATTCCAAGAACAAATCGATTGGGCAACAACACAATGTTGTCATCCATGTTAGAACATTGTAGCTATTCATCTTGGTGTAGGATGAAGTGAAATTTGGTACATACTCATCAGCATGAGCATCTACCACTAGGTATTATTAAGGCACTAGTTGATATACTCCATCAAACTTGGGTAGAGAATTTCTCCTATGAGAAGAAGACATTTTATGTATGAAAAATAAAAATGTAGTGTGCTCCTTAAAATTGTTGTAGTAATCTTAAAATGTGATATGACTCTAAGGTTCATTCCAAAAATTTGAATAATTTTTCACTAAATCCTAGATAGTGCACGAAACAACCAAAAGGTCCCTAGCAATGATGCCAATGATGAGTGACGAGATACCCCTACGTCCAACCATACGAATCACTAAGGGGTTCACACACAATCCAATCAAATTTTGCGGACCTATAGTTTGTTAGTGCACTAATCCTCTAGGAAGTGAAATGGGCATTGAGAACGTTCGTTGTCTTCCCAACTACACTTGTGAAGCTCAAGGATATGGTTTAAGTGTAATTGAGGCACATGATTTTTATCATTTTTTATTTTGAAAATTTAATCACCTACAACAAGAATGAAAGATAGAGTAATTTAAGCCTAATTCATCTACTACCTAGCTAGCCTAACATAAGTACCTATTCCTGCTTTTTAGACACATCTTGAACACGTATAACGTTGTTGGGCTACCAAACGTTAAGCATTTTTGGGTTACCAAGTGCTACACGTATGCTCGAGGTGGTTGTGCTTGTGTTCATTAACAACTAGAAATCAATTGCTTAATTAAAGTGCATTAAAATGAAATGCATGAAAATAAAATGCATGAATATTACATGCATCAAGGAAACATTAATCTATTCTTAGTGCTACAAGGATGATCAAAAGGGTTCATTTTTATTTCTATCATACTATTGTGCTCAAGTACATTAGTGCTCAAACAAAGGCCCATATACACTCAAACTCCTGCTGCAAGCAATCAGAAAATATTCTAACTCTAGAGAAAAAAAACTATAAGAACATAACTATCTATGATAAAAACTAATATCAAAATCATGAGCCCAAGCACTATATTTATCCTAGTGGCATATGCTTGGTAATCCCAATGGTAGTTACATGAAGTCCAAGGCATGTACAAACGATTAGGAATAGATACTTATCACATGTAGGTGAGTTTATGTTTTACTTTCCATTGTTCATTAGCTTAATTAATTTATCTCTTTATTGTCATTAAGAGCAACATAGGATTAGACAACATCATATGCCTCACTTTGGACTAAATAATACATGATAAAGCTACCACTGGTCTAAGTGGGAAGATAGCAAACTATGATCAAAGCATAATTATCTAGATGCCACAACTAGTCTCATCCACAAAATTCAATCGGATCATGCGTGAACACTTGTGATTCATATGGTTATGGGGGTCACCCCCCATTTTAATCTTTAGGATTTGTAAGTGCTTTCCATCTTTTTCTTTTCCAATTTTTTGTCATTTTCTCATTTCTTAATAGAATTTTTCCTATTCCTTTCAAAATTTTCTACTTCTTGTTTTCATCTTCTTGGTTGTAATCTCCCTTGTGAATAAAATGATCATGTTGCCCATTGAGGTGAGGTTTTCTCTATGTTCTCAATTCATAAGGAACTAATTATTTGGATAGTGAGACCACATCATCCATCCACTCATTCTATTAATAAGAGGTTCTTTCTTTGGTCATAATGATATTCTTTTTCATCATCCAACCTAAAAATAAATCCATAATCATTACGGCTAGATAGAAGAGTGTAGAACTAAGGCAAAATGTAAAGGGTGTGACATCAAGGGGATTTGTGGATTCTCTTTGGTTACTTCTATATGTTCTATAATGTTGCTAAGGTTGTAATTATATCCTTGTAGATCTAACAAAAAATGGAAGTTAGAGTACCATAAAAAGGCATTGAATAAATTCTATGGGTCCCACTAGAAAGACATGTACCCATGCTTGAAGGTTGGTGACTTCTTAGAACTTTCATTAAAAAAAAGAGAAAAAAAGGGGTTTGCCATAAATAAGATTCTCCCTTGGACAAAATGCCAAGTGATGTTACTCCTTGCAACTATGATAGTCTTATGGTTGTCCGTCAACATGATGAAATGATGCAATGTCACTGAAATGTGGTTTGGACTTGGTTTGAATCTTGGAAATAAGGACCCATGATTATTTAACCATTAATAACACACAAGGATTCATTGTGCCCATGGTAAGGTACCTCATGTCCCAATTTCTGCAATCCTTTCTATAGTCCATCTCATCTTGTTGTCTGTTTAATCCTAACTTATGGTTTTATGTAACATTGAGTTATTATCTCAAATTGTTGGTTTTAACATGTGTGTTTTGTTGTACAAGTATGCATTCCATTCAACCCCTTTAGTGATTACAAACATTTTTCGATGTGGTTACACAAGGGCATCATAGGCTAGAGCCTGCTTTGGGGAGGACCCACTTGTGTAACTTTTGTAACTTGTACTTGTTTGATACAAGAACATCATTCTTAACCTTCCAAGTTCTTAATTGTTACATTTTGTCATTTCCCTTCCCATGTAGCTTGATTCATCCACAACCTTAATTTCAATGTCCTTTTTCTTCCTTCTTCTAAAGCTTTTCACATTGATGACTCCACCTTCTCACACTTCCTATGCCTCAAACTAATTTTCCACTTACCTTAGAACTCTGGACCTAACCTCAAACCTTCTAACCAATCACAAAGCTTCATTTTTGATGCTCAATTTCTCCATTTACTACATATTCTTGGACCCTAATATTAAGTACTCGATATTGGGTGGGATGCGATGTCAAATATCCAATATTGGATCACACAAAACCTATATATATGACCCCTGTAGTACCCAAACTTCATTCTCATCATTTGAAGCTAAGGAAGTTTTTCAAAATTTCTCTCACAACCTAGAGCTCTACACAACCAACTACAACTTATAATATTTGGCTCTCTATAGCTCCGATTTCCATACCATTTGAACCTATTTGAACCTAAAGTATTCCTGTTAGTCATGGGAGGTGCTTGCATGAAAAACTTGTGCCACTTTTTTGAAATTTTCTATCACCCGAAGGATATTATAAGGATAAGAATGTTAAAAACCATTAGTGTTATACTGAAAAATCAATCATGGTAATGCCAAAAACCTTAATTTTTCCACCAAAGGGACCATAACCATTATAATAAGTCACACATAAGGAAAAAGAAACCAATTGCAAAGGGTCGTAAAAGATGATAAACACTTTTTTGGGATTTTTCCTAAAATTTTTTCTAACTATGCAATTATATGAACTAAAAACTTAATGAACTAAGGTAACAAGTAAGGTATAAACTACTTACTGATAAAGAACACAACCTTAGTAACACTCAATCTTTGCTTGATTGCAGATGGCCCCAAAAAGAGAAGCATAAGAAGAACCTTCACAAAGAGCATCCAAGCACCCATGAGGTGGTTAAGGCCAATAAGGTGAACGTGCAGAGCATGAGGAGAAGGAAGCCTAATCACTTAGCATTCATCAAGAGGCTCCTATCACAAGACAATCGGTCCAAGGAGAGGCTATAGAACCATAGGCCCCAGTGCAAGGACAACATCTCACATTGTCCCCAGAATGCCTTGAGGCCATTCAAGAAAAATACATGTTGACCATGGTCATCATGAAAATGAACTTCATTCTATTTATGGAGTTTGCTATAAAAGCAGTTCGGACATAACTTCAAGAATCATCTTTGTGGCCTATTCTTTTAGATAGTGGCGAGTGGTACCTTGGAGAAACATACAAATTCTAGCATAATAAGGAGGAAGGAACTACAATTAGCATTTGCAAAGTCAATGTTGACTTCTCAATTAAAGCAATTGTTGAAGCTTTGAATCTACTAAATGAAGTAGCTAAGTTAGCCCATTTGTCTACAAAATCTGACCTTAACACAAGAAAGCTGTGGTTGAGGCAGGCATACGATAAGGATGACAAGACATATAATGAATTAACTCTTGAGGAGAGAACCTATTTCAAAATAGGGGCATATCATCTATTTCCCACCAAAAGGCGTAATCTAATCTCCACCTATGTGGCCAAGGGAAGTGCCATCCTAATGGGAAAGTATGTAGCCAACCTTCCCTAGCTATATTGCATAGAGATCCAAAGGTGATTCGAGGAGAAAAAGGTAAGGAAGCCAACACTCCCATTCCTTTGCCTAATTTGAAAGTTATGCAAGTGCACTGGAATCCTAGGCTACACAAACAATGTTCCTATGAAGGCTCAAAATGCTTCCTTTGTAAAGTTGCTCAAACCTGCAGCACTAAGAAAGTTGAACTAGAAAAAGAAGCAAAACAAGAGCCTAAATAGTGCCCTGAAACAAAAGCTCTACCATCGCCATCACCACAAGACTACAAACCCTCCATGAGCCACCTGCAGAAAATTGTTGAGACACTCAGTTAGGGAAGTAGGGAAGAATCAAGCCTCTTTAGAGTCTTGAATGAGGTACAACCCACCGTTTCAGCGAATTCAACAAGAGGGTAGATCTCACTACAATCAAGAGAAGAATCCTAGTGGTCCAGACAAATCTCTGGAAATGTTGCATCCTTCCAAGTGATGCTCGAGACAGAAGATAATGCCACAGTTATGGTAATGCAGCATCAAGATGCAACAAGCCTAGTAGAAGTGATTATAGATCACATCAAAGAATCATTCAATGTGCCAATTGTACCCCCAAGAGATCTGACTGGGACCAGAGATGCTCAAATCCTTACTAAGACTTCGATGACTTCTACGACACATGGGAATGTATTAGATCGATTACTGTAGATAGGGCAAGTGATGACCACCTTATTCGACATCCCCAGTGATGTCACTACAGCACAATCAGACCTCATTGCCACTAAAGGAAAACTGGTCATGGCAAAGACCAAGGTGGAGTATGCAAAAGTAAAAGTGCAACAGTTACAATAAGAGTTGGCTACCCTGAGAGCCAGAAGATGAGATGCTACTCAATTTATCATGTTTAACTAGGTAGAGCAATTTAGAATAGAGCATATGATCAGGTTGATTAAAGAAAATAAAGTTTTCAAGCAAGAAAAAGAGATGGCAATCTGGAATGCCTCTGCTGCTGATACATAATTTTATGCTTGCAAAAAGGCATTGACCACCACTTAGGATGAGAATAAACAACTCGTTGTAGAAAACTTTAGGTTGACCACCATTGAACAACAAAAGAATATTCTAAAAGAAAAGAAAGTGTCCATCAGTGGAGGGAGCAATTGATGAGGGTCAACCACGATATTAGTAGATTGGCTAGGAAAAATAGAAGCCTCTCAATGGAGGAGGTCTATGCTATTCAACCAAAGTGAGTAATCAAAATCAGCATGTGGCAAAATAAGGCTAAGAAACATGAGAAGTTGAAGGAACACTTCCACAACCAAGTAGGCATATATAAGGAAAGTGAAAAAGAATTCTAGATGGCTAAAGCCAGTATTAGAGTCATGTCAGTGCAAAATCATAACCGGCAACCCATCTTGGATAGTTATGCACTAGTCCATCAAGCGAAAGTGAAAAGCAAAGACTTGCATATCAAAGATTTGAAGGAATACATGGCATTGGCTAACATTACATGAGTGGAAATAAAGATCAAGATTACTTCCATCATTGCTACATTCACTTATATTTATTAATGCTTTAATTATTTATTTAATTATTTAATTATTTACTATTTTCTTTAGTTAATGTTTCCATTTATTGCTATTTACTATTCTTGTCATTAAGTGGAATGAGTATGACTTAATCATAAGCACTTAAGTGTAAGTACTTGGTAATCCAGTAGTGTATCATTTGGCACACCCAATGGCATACACTTGGTAATCCCAACGATAGTTACATGAAGTCCAAGGCATGTATGGACAATTAGGAATGGATACTCATCGCACATAGGTGAGTTTAGGTTTTACTTTCCATTGTTCATTAGCTTAATTAATTTATCTCTTTATTGTCATTAAGAGCAACATAGGATTAGACAACATCATATACCTCACTTTGGACTAAACCATATGTGACAAAGCTACCGTTAGTCCAAGTGGAAAGATAGCAAACTACGATCAAAGTATAACAATCTAGATGCCACAAGTAGTCCCATCCACAAAATTTGACCAGATCATGCATGAACACTTATGATTCATATGGTTGGGCATTAGGGTACCTTGCCACTCATCAGTGCCTTTATTCCAATGTAGGCTCCCCTATTAATGTAGGTAAATAAATTAACTAATGATAATTTTCTATGGTAGACTACCTACTCAATGTCATTATCTATAGAAGAAATGTTTGACGCATTCTATGTCTTGTCACATTTTAAATCTTGCCAAGGAATAGCTAATTGATGTAAAAATATTTGTCATTTAGCAATTCACCATTTCAATATATGTTTTGTCATATAAGAAGTAAATATTCTTATTAGGTTATGGATTGATTAGGTTATTGATTAGGTTATTAGGTTATGGATTGATTAGGTTATGGAGTTGATCTCATCATCATGTTAGTGCCTTTATTCCAAATTGGGCTAGCCTATTAATATAGGTAAATAAACTAACTAATGATAATTTCATGTGATAGACTATTGATGAGACATGAAATTGCTCATATTGCTGGCGGTCGCATTAAGGCACTCACTATAAGGCACCCACGTTATATCATGGGTTGCGATATCGCGTATGCGATATATCATGGGCCGCGATATCGCGTACGCGATATC
>MNCI01012875.1:610286-622982 GCA_015680685.1 Gnetum montanum
CCCAGTGGCGTATTTGGGATCTGCGCTTGGTAATCCCAGTGGAGTACCTAGGACCTATGCTTGGTAGTCCCAGTGGTAGTCGTGCACGAAGTCTAAGATGTGTACGATTGATCAAGGAATCGGTTGCTCGTCGCACTTAGGCTAGATTAGATTTTCTTACCCTTTTCCTCCTAGCTTAGATTAGTTAATATTATTTTCCACTGCCTTCAGGAGTAGCATAGATTAGGAACACATCATACACCTCATCAGGACTAAACCATACGTGACAAATGCAATACTAGTCTAGGTGGGAAGACAGCGAACTGCAACCTAAGGCTAACTATCTCAGTGCCACAACTAGTCCATCTGCGGAGTTCGACCGGATTGCCCGTGCAACGCTCATTTCATATGGTTGAGTGTAGGGGTACCTCGCCACTCATCAACTATCTACTTGATGTCATTATCTATGTGACACATTTTAAATAATGCCAAGTATTAGTTAACTGATGTTAAAATGTTTTTCATTTAGCAACTCATTCAAAAATGAACCCATCAATGGGGGGACCAACATGTCTAGGAATAATCCAAATGAAATTAACTTACATAAAACTCAGTCAAACATATCCAAGAAAAATCCACATAAAATTAACTTTGAATAGAACTCATCTTGTCTTAGAGGTAGGACCCATGATCATAATATATTTTTATGCTTAAACAAAACAAAATTAACTCAATGTAAGGGCCTCTACAACCCATGAATTAAATAGATATACATGAGTTGTTAAGTGTTTTTGCAATAATTAAAAATAATTAATTTACCAAGGTACTGTTGATGTCAACACTCCCATGCTGGCATGGGGCCATGATTATCAACGTTTCTATTTCTCTTCCTTAATAACCACAATAAAAATCATGCGAGTAGTGGGAATTTAAACTGTTGGGTGGTTGTCATTAATGATGGGGGTTACGGTCATTAGTGGCAAACATTTCGAAAGTTACGATGGTTACAGACATTAGTGACAGACGTTTCAGAAGTTACAGTGGTTACATAGACGTTTCGGAAATTATAGACATAAGTGGGCACTTAATTGGAGAATGTGGGCATTATTACACAAAAAGTGGTGGCAGTTTCTATAGCTGTTACATGAAACGTAGACATCATTATGATGGTCGCAGAAGCGGCTATAAATGGAGTCTAGAGGGGGGGCTCTTGCTATCAGTGGAAGGGAGTCCCAAACAGCTCTGGCTATCAATCTGAAGGGGCAGCTTCCTCTCCACTGAGCAGTAGTTTCCTCTTTTCTTTTCTTTTCTTTACAAACTTCTAGTTGATCTTCAAAGAGGGTCCAAGGCAGGAGCCAGCGGCTCAAAATTAGATCTTTGCAAGTCTTCTCGGGGACAGTAGGAGCTTGTTTCGATGTTGCAAACGTGGGTGGACGATCTTCCTCTCAGCAACGGTGCACAAAAGGTTGTAGACAGTAGCAGATTTTAAAAACTACAGTTGTTGCTCTGTGCAGACTGCAGTGGGCAATCTCTCTCTCTCTCTCTCTCTCTTTCATGGCAATCACGGTCTTCCTACCAAGCAGTGGATACCATCGGTAGTCACGGACCAGCAGCGTCAGCGGAACCAGGAAAAATTCACTTCTTTTAATTATCTATTGTATTGAAGACAATTATTTAATTTAAATTCCAAATTTTCTTTCTAGTTTATTATTTGCAAAAGGCCACGTAACCCTCTTCAGCTGAAACTATTCCTAGGTACCCTTACGAGAGCTACCTAAGCAATAGTCTCCTAAAACAAGTTTTCTTTTCCAGTGTTATAGGTACATGAAAGCCCTGCATATTAAAATAATAAACACTAATCTCATCAATTATCTGAAATGACTCGAGTGGGCCAATGTATAAGCAAAATCAAACAAATTACCATCATGAAGAGACTACCATAGAATTAAAATTTCCAAAGTGATAAAATTCAGCACGTGTAGAAAAGCTACCATTTTGAATAATCCAAAATTTACCAAATTGGGACCCAAAGCGACAAGAACGTTTTATCATTTTACGCATGTTTCTGTTTACAGCGTTAAGAACAAAGGCCTTGGAATTGAACCTTGCAGACCAACAAATTTCAGAACGAATGCTTGACCGCAAAACTTTGAATGCATGGCTTTCATTGTTTTTGTCTTGTTCCGTGTTTATTGCTGTAGCCATTGCTCGTATTTTTCCCTCTTTAAATTCACTGTCATAGTGTCAATAAGTGCGGACATACAGTTTGGAATCATTCATTTTGCAGAAAATTTTTGACTATTATTTGTCTTTGTATCAGCAATATATGTCGATTCATTAATTGAGTTGTCTTTAATATTTACCTCTATTGAGTACTAAAGCTTGATCCCTAGAAGTTTCTTTGCACGCCTTTTCTTCTTATGTCTTTTTCTCTCTTTGTCAGGTTTCTGAAACCGTTATCTGTAAACGTTTTTAATGGATAAAAATCCAAACCACTGAAACTTCAAACCACTGTTCTTGGTTGATACAATTAAAGAAATAAACAAATTTGCAGAAAAAAAAAAGTTACTTCTCACGTTCTTACATGTTTCAGTCTGCGGTCTTCCTACCTCCGAAATGGTACACTGTCCTGTAAATAGCCTCAAATGAAGGACTTCCTTGTTTAATATTACATTATTACGCTAGCAATTGCAGAGAAACACTGAGCGATGAAAGTTAGAAAACTATGGAAAGGAATATTGATCTGCCGTTTATTTCCGATGAAAAACAACCTACTTAACGATGGCCAAAAGTAATCACTAAAAGCTCCGGAAACAAATAAATGCAAAACAGATAAAACTAGAATGAAGCTCTAACTGAACGAAATCCAGATCTCGTTTTAAAGGATATTGCAAGAAGCTCCTTAAAAAATAAACAGAAAAAGAAATCCCCTGGCCTTCAGGAAACGGATATTGGGGCTGCTAACACAACCTCTATGTACACAGCAAGGAAGCTTTTGATGGAAGCAAGTTTGAAGCTTTTAATGGAAGGAAGTTTTTCTGTGAAAACCATAAAATCACCTGTACTTTGGTTAAAGTGATTAAATATTTTGGTTCTGTTTTAACAATATATTACATGTTTTCCAAGTGGCCATTTAGTTTCAGTTTTATGTGGTTGATTGTTAATTAAATAATTTTACCAATAAAAAATCAAGTGAAAAAATTTCTTTTATGCTAGGAGGGAGTCTTAAAGGAATTATTTAAACTCAAGTGAGGTGTGAAATGTTATAATTAAATGTATGTTAAAGTAAGTATTTATTTTGCATTATAATAACCATGAAAAGTCCATATGTCTTTTTTTCACTTTCTAAAAGTTGAAAGAAAAACATTTCATACAAAATAAAATATTTTTATAATTATAAATATAAAACGATATAGAATTGATACAAGATAGGGTATTCTTTGCAATGGCATAGTAGTATAAGATAAATGGTGTTGTGCATTAATTTTTTAACCTATAGAATTTAAATTTCTTTACATTATGTGTTGCTTATTTATTTATTGCAATGATTACATGCACTTGATTACAATGACGTATTAGCTTAGTGGTAAGAATCTTGGCCTAGTTACCCTAGTTCATAGATTCAATTCCAACATGCAATAGTTAGTAAAAGAAATTCTAAAATGGGTTTGATACCTAGTTCTGGTTTTGGTTTGAGAAAAAGTATAAAAATGAGGTATTATAGTATAGGACTATGAGTAAGTTCTAGTTCTAGTTTGATAAGAAGTATAAAAATTAGGTAGTATAGTACAAGATAACTATTGACTTGAAAGCTCCAAGTCAAGTTATGAGGTATATGAGTTTGATTCTACCATAAACTCTCCAAAGTTATGGGTTTGATACCTGGTTCTCGTTTTGTTTTGAGAAAAAGTATAAAAATGAGGCATTATATTATAGGACTATGAGTAAATTCTAGTCCTAGTTCGACAAAAAATATAAAAATGAGGCATTATATTAAAGGACTATGAATAAGTTCTAGTTCGAGTTCAATAAAAAGTATAAAAATGAGGCAGTATAATACAAGATAAAGCTCCAAGTCAAATTATGAGGTATATGAGTTTGATTCTACCATAGACTCTCCTAAGTTACTAGTTTGATACCTAGTTCTCATTTTGTTTTGAGAACAAGTATAAAAATGAGGCATTATATTATAGGACTATCAGTAAATTCTAGTTCTAGTTGGACAAAAAATAGAAAAAGGAGGCAGTATAGTACAAGATAACCATTTATTTGAAAGTCTATGTCCAAGTTATGAGTTATATGAGTTTGATTATACTACGTAGCACTTACCATATGTGGTGAGTTGACTATGTCTTAAGGGTACATATAGTCATTTATTTTTGGTTTGACAAAAAAAAGTATAAAATGTGGCATTATAGTTTTAGATTGATAAAAAGATTCAAGATAAATTTTTTAAACAAGGAATTAGCCTAAATTGTCAAAATAAAAATCTAGAAAATAAGACATGACGAAACAAATATGATTAAAGAAAAACATATTTACAAAAAATTAATTCAAACTTTGCAAGCAATTTTATCCTTAGATACTCTTTACTTCTACTTGTGTTGTTACTTAAATGTTAACACCGCTTGGTACTTCTAATGGTGTTTTTAAGGTCTAGTTGCAATGACTAAATAATGGTAAGTAATCTCAATCTTGCTCCAAACCAAAGTAAAATCAAGGCTCACCAATACGCTTCTATCACTATCAATATTCCGGCGTCTATCACCGGCGCCGGTAACCGGCCGGTGCAGCTCTTCTTCAACGATTTGCCGTCCAACGATTTCAACGACTTGTCCCGCCGCGTCGAAGCAGAGTTTGCCGACGGCCGGAAAACCTACGTGGCCGCCTTGCCGGGTTCGTTTTACCGCGAGATTTTGCCGCGCGCGTCCGTTCATGTCGCTTACTCGGTCATGGCTCTGCGTTATCTCTCGCAGGTACGAATGAAACTGAGATTGGAACTTTTTATTTTTTTCACGTTACTCGGTCATGGCTCTTCGTTCTCTCCCTTGGATATGGATATAAATGAAGCTGTGATTGAATTTTTAGTTGCGTTCTAAAAGACCTTTACGTTTTGTTTCTCAGCTCATGAAACCGGAGTTTTTACGTAGCGATTCAAAAACAGGCCAGATTTTCGCTCACTTAACTAGCTGAACCGCTTATTGTTTTAGGTTTTCTATGTAGTCATTTGAAAAAAGATTAGATTTTGGCTCACTTAAAAAGCTCACTCACTCATCTATTGTTTTAGGTTTTGTCGGTATGGAGTGCTTGTTTCTCTAGTTGCAAGAAAAACCTGAGTTTGAATTTACTGATTAAAAGAATTTAGATTTTGGCTCAAACATACATAGCTTATCTAAAAAATATTACATTTTTAGTCATCACTTATAAAAATTTTTAAAAGGGAATTCTAAAACTGTTCGAATAAATAACGGGATCTCAGTGTAAGTGCTTAAAAACTTTCAGTTCCAATAATATACTTCTTTTTCTAAGACCTTCGTTTTAGGTTTTCTACAGGAGTGATTGTTTTTCTTTCAACCATAAAATCTGTGGTTTGATGTAGTGATTCAAAAAGAGGTTAGATTTTCGTCTAAATCTACGTCAGAAAGATGTTAAGATTTTTGTCGAAATTTATGTTTAGCCATTCAAAAGAGGTTAGATTTTTACTTAACTATATTTAAAGTGATCAGTATAAAGCGTGAGTTTGGATTTACTACTCACAAGAATTTAAATTCTTGACCGAAACCCACATAGCTTCTGGAAAAAGAGGTTACCTTTGCACTAAAACTATTTTGAGTGAAAATTTTCCGTGTCAGTGATATACTCTTTGTTTTTTTCTTCTTGTTCCTTACTGCAAATCGTTTTTCTTCTTGTTCCTTACTGCAAATCGTTGGACCCTCAGAATCAAGACCCTGCCTGAGGACTAAGGTTAGGCTTTTTGTGCGCCTTAGGACTTGGGAGTGTGCCAGCGGCGATCTCGGTATCTAAAACTTTTTATACTCCGCTGTAGTTGTATGTAACTGATACACGTTTCACGGCGATGACAAGCGAAATGATGGAAGGAGTTGTTTATATATAAATTAGATCTCGAGAAATTTTGTGTATGTACATTTCAGAATCAGAATCAGAATCGAATCGATGCAGGCACTGTTTGTACGTAAGAATGACCCCAAATTTCCAGAAAACGCAGCTCACTTTTCGCTTCCGGTGACTGATTTCCTGCATATTTTTTTTTTGGTCGAAACGAGGTCCTTTTACTGTTCGAACGAATCCTCCTCTTCTGAAAATACGAATCATGCATGGAATCCCGTGGCATTTGCATATGCCCATAAACACTGCAAAACGCCCATACATGCTGCTGCTGCAGCGCACGACCCAATTCGTCCGAACTCTGTCCGTCCAATGGATTGCTATCTTTCTGTGTTTCTACGTAATATTACAAAATATTCGCTGAATCTCGGTTCGGAAACGAAAAACTTTACTTTTCTGTTGAATCGGTAATGTTTCGCGGATGTAATGGAAATTAGATAAGTGTCTGTTGGAGCATCATAGGAATAGATCAATCCAATAGCAACACAATGTTGCCCCTCATGTCACATCACCACAGGATGAACATATACCACTCGATATTGTTGGGGCACCTGCTAATGTAGTTCATTAGACTTGGGCAGAGAATCACTCTTGTGAGAAGAAGACATCTTATGTTAGAAAAATAAAAATGTAGTGTTATCTTAAAAATGTTGTAGTAATCTTAAGATGTGATATGACTCTAAGGTTCATTTCAATGATCTTAAATAATTTCCACTAAGTCCTACATAGTGCACATAATAACTAAAAGGTCCATGGCAATGGTGCTAATGAAGAGCGGCAACGTACCTCTATGCCCAACCATACGAATCACAAGCATTCACGCATTATCCAATTGAACTTTGTAAACTTTAAGTTCCTAAATACACTGGTTCTAAGAAGTGAAATCTAATCGAGATGATCATTGTCTTCTTAGTTCCACTCATGAGGTACAAGTGCATAGTTAAGTGCAACTAAGGCATATGATTTTTATTATTTTATATTTTATAAGTTTAATCACCTAGAACAAAAATGAAAGGTAGAGAAATTTAATATCTAATTAATCTACTACCTAGCTAGCCTAATACAAGTACCCATTCTCACTCTTCGAACACATCCTGAACACATATAGCACTGTTGGGTTACCAAACATTAAGCATTTCTGGGTTACCAAGTACTACACATATGCTCAAAGTGGTCGTGCTTATGTTCATTACCAACTAAAAATCAATGGCTTAATTAAAGTGCATGAATATTAAATGCATTAAAAGAAACATTAATCTATTCTTAGTGCTACAAGGATTATCAACAGGGCTCATCTTTATTTCCATCACACTATTGTGCTCAAGTACATTAGTGCTCGAACAAAGATCTGTACACACTCAAACTCCTATTATAGGCACTTAGAAATATTCTAACTTTGGAATGGCTAAATTGTAAGAACTTCTTTACTCTATGACAAAAACTATATGGAAATCATGTGCCCAAGTGCTATATTTATAGGTTGGCATATACCCTATGATATCAGATATTCAATATCACATCTTAGGCTCCAATATCACATATTCGATATCAGAGCATGTCAAAACATGATTCATCAATTGCCAAACATGTAACATGTCCAAATGTGTCATTCTCAAATAAGGATGTCATACAATCACTTAACATCACACTATGAGCATGCACTAGAAACAAACTAACAAAACTTCTCCATGTCTCTATCTAAAATCTATATCTCTCTACTTACAAACTATGCACCCAAGTGTTGTATTTATAGGATAGCATGAATGAAGCAATATTAGATTCCCAACATCAAAGGTTGTGCCTTGATATTGGAGCCCTACTAAAACATGACTCATCATACCCCCACAACTGAATGAAAACTCGTTCTTGAGATATCAAAAATGAGGAACAAGTTCTTTACAAAATATTGAAAAGGTATGGGACTATTCACTAACTCTAATAGACACACAAATTGAATCTTTCACACCATGGTGGTGTTTGACAAAAATGAACATGACAAAACAACAAAATTGAGGAAGCTATGTAGTTCCTAGAGGTAGTGACTCTTCCATTGGTTACTTCCCCTTATTATCAAGCTTCTGGAATTTGTAACAATTTAGGAGCACTTGCAACTTCTCCTTCTCCATTATCAGGTCATGCACTATCTAGGTTGATCATCCAATGTGTGCTGGAACTCGTACATCCCATGAACATGGCAGCTACGAAAACATATGATTCACTTTTATATATCATGTCACAAACTACCTCTGTTCCTCCTTAAAAGCCTTGGTCTTTTCTCTTAATTCATGATAATCTGCTAATCTCTTGACCAAATTTGAAGCTACATCTCTCTACCCATGGTGATGAGCGGCTAGGTACCCCTACACCCAACCATATGAATCACGGGCGTTCACACGCGACTCGGTCAAATTCCATAGACTGTAAGCACTTAACATACACCAGACTCTAACCAGCGAAACCTTGGGTTAGAACAGTCATTGTCTTCATAATCTCACCTGTGATGTTCTGTTTACGATGGTTAAGTGAGATTAAGGCTAATGATTTTTATAGCTTTTTACTTATCTTTTGGCAGCTAATTAAGTTATAAAAAGTAAGGAATAAACTATTATCTAATCTCTAATTATCCTAGCTTGTATTCTAACTATTCCTAGCATAAGTATTTGATCCCATCTTCCGAGCACATTCTGAGCATCTCCTAACACTTCTAGGTCACCAGACGGTAAGCGTCACTGGGTTTACCAAGTGTTTGATTTACATTCGAGATGGTCATACTTATGGCCTTTATGAACTACGAATGAGTGATAGCGATTGAAATAATAATAACAGAAACTTAAGTAATTATCAAAGAAATCAACAAAGCATAAACATATTAAACTACTGAATGCATAAAATGGCTAAGTCCAAATGCTGCAAGGAATGCTTGAAGAATTCGTTTTTATTGCCGTCACGCCAATGGGCTCAGATACATCAACGCTCGAATAAAGAGCTGATCACTTTTCTTACACCTACTGCGCGCACTTGGAAAATATTCTATCTCCTTGGAGAACAAACTGCAAGAGCTTTGCTACAACTGACTAAGAGATGCCTAAATGAGGCAGAAGGCCCTCTTATTTATAGGTCGAAATAGGCTCCACATAAACGGGGCCACGTTGACGCATGGAAGGCTACATCGACGGGTCCGCGTCGACGCGACCATGTATATGTAGCCCCGTATATGTGGCCTAGTCGATGCATCGACTAATGACACTTCATCATACCCCCACGACTGAGTAAAAACGTGTCCTTGAGTTACTCTACAAATTGGAAGGTATAGACTTTTATTTATAACACACATGACTTGACACACATATAACACACACATGACTCAACACTAATTTTACCAAGTGCCCGAGTTACAGAGAAGGACAAGTTACAAAAAATGGTGATGTTCTGAGAAAAAATTGAACACCTTGCTAGTCCTAGAGTCTCTGTCGTGTAGAATGATGCACAAAATTGTTGGAGAAGATCACACTGTCCTTGGGGATGGTGGTTCCGATGGACCTTCACCAGCTTCTGGCCCATGCGATGGTGGTGGCACAAATGATGGTTGTCCCGAAGCGGCTGCCACTTCTGGAGGCAAACGAAAAGCCTCCAAGAGAGCCCTCATTTTTTCTTCTTTCCTTCTAGGATCGTTCACTATCTAGGCGACTTCACCAATGTGTGCTGGAACTAGAACTTCCCAAGGACATGGCAACGTCAGGAAGAGTTCTTTCAGGTTGACAAACCAGGCTGCGAACTACTTTCATTTGATGTCAAATGCTCGGATTGATGCTTGCAGCTGCTGGTAGTCATTTATTTGCTAGCCTAGGTTCTCCACGACTGTACGTTGTCCTTCAAATCACGTGTAGAGAACCTTGAGTTCCATGTTTGCTATTTCAAAATTTTGCTTTGTTGCTTTATGCACCTAGAACTCTCCCTCGTATCGAGAATACGAGGTGGCCACTTGCTTTTCCAACTCTGACCGCAATCTCTTAGCTGTGAGCATGGCTAGGTTTGCATAGCGAAGGTTGGCATGCTCCATATATTCTATCATCTCCTCAATCTGCAGCTCCTTAAGGCAAATTTTAGCTTTATTGTAGTCATTCAACCCATCAAAGATAGGTTGCCATGCATCGCCTCCTTCTTGGAGCTGTTGGAGTGTTTAGTTCATTTTGGCTTTTGCAACTTGAATATGCTTTTCATTTACTTCCTTCTGTAATCCCACTTGGTCCCTATAATGATTTTTGATGTTTTCAAATTTCAGAGCCTCATTCTTCCAAGCGACGATTCAATTACAGATTTCTATCACAATGCCCGAACCTCCTCCATTGACAGATTCCAATTTTCAGCAGCCAACCTTCTTATGTTAGCATTCACCCTGGCTAGTTCTTCCTTCTATTGGTGGATAAATTTTTTCATGTGTTCATTTTCTGCACCAACATTGCATAGGCGATGAACCTCCACAGTCAATCGGACGTTCTCCTAGCGAACCTCTGTCAAGTCCTTGTTTAGAGTATATGCTTGAACGTCTAGCAAGGACTGATCGAAGATAGCCATCTCTCGCTCATCCTCAACTATTTGAAGTTTAGTATGAAGCTGTTGAAAAGCTTCATCTCTTGTGATTTCACGATTGAGGATGGCAAGATCAGTAGCTTGGGCTCTTAATTGGGCTACTTCCATTGCCAAGCATTGACAAGCATCTTGAGCAGCTTCAAGTTGTCCTTCCAAAATGAGGCTCTTACCCCTTGCCGAGAGCAGCTCTGACTGGGTTGCAGTAATGTTGTCAGGAAGGTCAAAGACATCCAAAAGCGATAGCCCGGTCCCCACCAGTTGGTCCAACAGTTCTTCGTGTTGGGCTGCATCCATCCTGCTACGTGAAGTTTTGGCGGATGTCTGTACATCTTGAAGCCCATGCACATCTGGTACAAGCATCGTCCGTGCATTGAGAACTGTAGCGATTGTGTTAGCAACCACTTCGGCCGCAATCTCTTGTTCTTGGTGCTACATCACCAAGACTGTCGCCCCTTCACTAGCTTCCAAGTGTACCGAGAAGGTAGCAGCATTCCCAGAGATTTTAGAAAATAGCTGTCAGGTTGATATTGTTACCTCTTGAACACTAGGATCTGTCCTTGCTAGTACTTGCTCTCGAGTTATGGAGAACATCAGCCTTGCTCTTTCAAGCAAGCTAACTGATTGAGCCACTTGCTCTAGGTGACTCATTATAGGGCGATAGACCGAAGGATTCTCTCCTTCAACAATTCTACCTAATTGCTCTTGCTGGTTCAAGAGCGTTTGCTGGATTACGTGAATGTCTTCTACAATAGTTTGCGAACCCAGCTGTGTTGTTTGTGTAGGTGGTGGAGGTGGTTGCTGCTCCTCCTCTATCTGTGTAGTGGAAGGAGTTTTATCCTTCATTATTTCCCGCCAAGAAGCAATTAGGGTGTGCCGAATTACATCATTGGAGTACCATGCTATCCCTGCCCATTTGCACAACTTTCAAATTAGGTAGGGAAAGGGAAGAGCTCGTCTTCCACGTTTGTTCTCAGTGAACCTCTTTTCAATCTCCAAAAATAGCAACTGTGGAAGACTCATTGGGAATTTCCCACTCAAGGTGGCACATGCACAAGTGGAAAAGACTATGATTTTGTTGGGTCTTACCGTTGGATTCAAGTGGTAAGACGTGATCTTTGAATATATCCTTTTCTTCGTGGTTAGAGAGCCGAATTCCTTGCACTTCACCCCATAGCATCATTTGGTCCATTCCACCTTTACCTCTAGGTTAACTTGTTTTGAAATTTGCACCACATCTGCCCCAATCTCAGGCAACCCCAGACTCCACTATCACCTCCGAAGAGTAAGAGACATAAATGTCTTTAATTCTTACTGTAGACCCTCGTTGTCGATTCATCCAGAAGAGGTAGGTCTCTCCTAAGTACCATTCACCACTAGTTGTGATGATTGGCCACATTGGAAAGTTTT
Source organism: Gnetum montanum (assembly GCA_015680685.1). Lineage (NCBI taxonomy): Eukaryota > Viridiplantae > Streptophyta > Gnetopsida > Gnetales > Gnetaceae > Gnetum > Gnetum montanum. The sequence continues at coordinate 622,389 of MNCI01012875.1, forward strand.
GCAATTGGAGCCTCACTTCTTCTGGCATGTTCTCGAGGAATGGTCCAAAGTTTAGCTCTTGAAGGACCATTCACTGCATCTCGTGCAACGTGATAGCATCAAGACAGGCTTGGGTCAGGGTGACCTCAAGCCGTGGTGCGATTACTTACCGAGAATCTTCTTTTTGGGAATTTGATGGATAGATTCCACGTCAGGTCCTTCGCAGAGAGGGCCAGTTGCATGAGAGCCCTCCATGTGCTCTGGCAGTTGCATGCCTCGTCCCCTTCCTATTCATGGGCGCTTGCCCCTTGGTTGCGATGATCCTTCATCCCTTAGGTGCCTTGGTTTTGGTGCCATCTACAAACAACATAATCACTAATTAGATTATGCACAAGTTGCTCAAAAATGGATCTCATACACTTTCTCAGTTTGACTAAGTTATGTTGTTGGCACAGGCATTCCATTAAGTTGCCCGAAGTTTTGATTTATGGGCTAGAGCAAAAAACACAAAGGTTAATTCTAAAGTTTTTAAAATGGTTGTTTTCATTTCTTCCCTTAGGGTTGCAAAGTTTGAATTAACTAACTAATTAATTAGACTTCACCCCTCACCCCCCC
>MNCI01012875.1:623072-668225 GCA_015680685.1 Gnetum montanum
AGTAGGACAGGTAGGTGCTTGGGAAGAGTTGGGCAAAAAAAATGGCAAAATCTCCCCCCAAGTTGTGTCTCAAATGATGAAAATTTCAAAGTGTAGTGGGTGTATATATAGGGAATAGGCACTGCATTGATGGGGCCGCGTATACGTGGCCGCATATACATAGGGGGCTATGTATACGGGGCCCTGTATACGCATGGGTGTTCACCCGTTGACCAACGTTGACCAATCCAGAAAAAACCCGAAATGATGAGTTTAAAAATCCAAATTGGGGGGGTTGAAGTGCGTGAGAGGCCTAATCATGGTTGACGATACAAGGAAGGTAATCGGGGCTCGAAAGAGAGTCAAAAATTCGAGAATGGGACTGAAAAGAACTCCTGCGGGGGAGAAATCGAGCGATGGGACCATGAAAATAATTGACCAAGAAAACCAAAGGATGGGAGACGTAACAAGCAGGACCAAGAATATGCAGGTGGGTCCTCCCCATAGTAGGCAATAGCCTTATTAGCCCCTGCATATCTTTAACATCAGGGTCCGTGGGCCCCGGGGCCAAGAATTAATTTTTGCCAGTTAAGACGCCAATCCAAGAGATCCCGCCAAGGCATGAGAAATCCAAGGAGACCACGAGGAGCTTGCAAAACATAAAACGGGCAGTGAGGTGAGTTATGGAGAGAAATGGGTGTAGAGAGAGATAAGGGGATGGAAATTCCGATCATTGGTCACATAAAACCCCATGTGCGATTGTGGTTAAGTGACCCGGTAGAACCTTTCCTGAGTTCAGACCCAAAACCATCTACATTCAATGACATCACAGCAATAGACAAAGCCCCAACCATCCCCCAAGGAAGCAGGAATACATCCATAGAGAACCACCACTCCCACAAACGTGAGAGGAAGGAAGTGAAATAGGATGAAGTTAGAGGGGATGAAGGAAGTCCCATAACTAGTGCTTGTGGCCCGTGAGAGGCAGTCTAAGGGATGTGCTTTGAATTCCCACATAGTGATGTGATGATTTTTTTTTCATTTTTGGGGGAACCACACCATGCAAAGACCCATGCGTGTTCACATGCATTCAACCAAGGGGTGTGCTTTGAATCCTCATGTTTATGTGTTTTTTTTCTTTGAAATTTTTGCATTTTTTGATGAGGACCACACCATGCAAGGTTGAACTGCCTAGAAGCTTATGTGGAGAGAGAAACATGGAGTGGTAGGAAATCCGTAAGGGCACACCAGCAACCCAGGGGATAAGAGAGAGTGATGAATGTTGCATTCCCCTTGAAGTCACACCCGATTCAAACCATTGGGTCATCCCCGAGTCTAGGAACTACACAAGTCACACATTAATTAAAATGTTTTTAAGTGAAGGGATTGTATGCTTCCAACAGAAGGAAAACCATGGAGTGGTTGAATGGGTAAATGACGTGGACACACTGTCGATTTTATGAGCTAAAAATAGATGTAAAGTCCAAGGACAACCATGCAATGATGGGAGCCAAATAACTGGGTGGACTATTACATTACCCATCGTAACGAAAACCATCTGCATTAGACTCCTGATGACAATAAGATGAGAAGTTAGCAATCACGTGAAAAATGAAACACACACAAAGAAATGGAAAATAATTTAAAAAAGAAAAAACTGGATAAGAATTGGCAAATGTATGGACGATGTTGGAAAACAAAAAGTGTAAAACAAAAAATTACAAAATGGTGAGGGGTGTAGTGAAATGGATCAGCAGGGATGACAATCTCCCCTACAACTAGGTGGAAAGGAGGAGACATGAAAAATGAAGCGAGGATGTCCTGGTGATGACGAGGTAGTTGCCTTGGTTGAGTGGAGTTCCTGGAAAGGTTTCAGTTGTTGGCGATTGACCAAGTGCATTTTGGTGGGGTCCTCAAGTTTGTGGATAAGCAAGGCCTTGGATGGAAAGGTTTCAAAGACAATGTAGGATCCCTCCCACAGTGTTTGAAACTTGGTTGGTTGAGATACATGTGAGGGGTTCCAATATAACACCTTACCTCCACATCTAAATGTGACCTTCCGAATCCTAAGATCATGTCATTTTTTGTTATAGGCCTTGTGGATTTCATTTGAAGATAGGGCCACTAATTGATTTTTATCTAGCACACTTAAATTGATAAGTTGTTCACGTTGTACTAGTGGGAGGTCAAGGCCTAAGTCACTAGCGGTGGATAGTATGCGAAGTTAAGCCTAAATTGGAAGTGTTGGTAACTTTTCATACACTAACTCATACGGAGAGTACCCTACAGGGAGTTTCCAAGTGGTGAGATAGGCCCATAAGGCATCGTTAAGTTTGGTGCTCCAATCCCTCTTATATTTGCTGATGGTTCAGGTAAGGATCTTGGTGATCTCCCTATTGGTGACTTTGGCCTACTCGTTGGCTTGGGGGTGATAGGGTGTTGTAAATTTATGGGTGACCCCCAAGTGTTGCATGAGTTTCCAAAAAGTGACACCCATGAAATGAGTCCCATTATTAGAAATGAGTGCACGTGGCACCCCAAACCTGTTGATGATTTGTTGTTGGAAAAATCATGTGGCAGTGTTGGAAGAACAGTTGACGAAGGCTGCTGCTTCTACCCACTTTGTGCAGTATTCCACCGCTACAATGATATACGCCTTTCCATTGGACAGGGGTGTGATGGGCCCCATGAAGTCGATGCCCCCTGGATCCACTGTTGAGGTCCCTCCAACCATGCCATCATCCCACTATCCCTCTGGCATCATTTGCAGGAGTGGGTGAACCATTTTGTGTCCCTGAAGATGGTGGGCTAGTAATACCCTGCAAGTAGGATCTTAATGGTGGTGCGGCGTCCAACGTAGTGACCCCCCACAGGGGCCCTCATGAGCATCTTGGAGGATGCGCAGTGTATCACCATCAGGGACACACCATCAAACCAAGCCATCTGTGTACACCTTGTAAAGGTGGCCATTGATTTCCATGAAATGCTTGGTCTTATGGAGAAACTATTGTTTCTGCCGATGGTTCCACTCCTTTGGCAACTCTTGAGTGGTGAGGTAGGTGAGGATGTGGCTGAACCAAGGGGATTCCTTGGGTACTTGCAGATCAATTGCACTTGTGAAGAGGAGTTCATCTGGAAATTGGTCAGATAAGGGCTCCTCCTCTTCTGCGTCATCCCATCACAACTGAGACAACTGGTTAGCAACCACATTCTAGGTCCCCTTTCGGTCTACCATGGTGAGATCAAACTCCTGAAGAATCACCAGCCACTGAATGATGCGAGGGCTCACCATTGGTTTGTTCATCAGGAATCAGATAGCATTGTGGTCGGTATGCACAAACACCTCGTATCCGAGCACATAGTGATAGAATTTTTCCAAGGCGAACACCACCACCATCAACTCCTTTTCGATGGTGGTGTAGTTGAGCTAAGCACCCACAATGCTACGGCTTGCACAGTGGATATAGTATGGACATTTATGATCATCACACTATGTAAGCATAGCTCCTAATGCATAATTAGATGCATCCATTATGATGTGGAAGGGCCTGGACCAATCAAGTGCCCGTAGAACCGAAGTTTCTACGAACTTCTCTTTAAGAAATTGGAATGCAGATTCACATTCCTTGGTCCAGATGAATGGAGCATCCTTCTTTGTAAGTTCTACCAACAGCTTGGTGATCTTCGAGAATTTTTCAATGAATTGCCAATGAAACACCACAAAATTTTGGGCTTAGTACTTCTCCAACAAGAATTGAGCTAAAATCGTGATGCTCCCCACCATGACTAAAGCTTGATGGCCTCATGGACAACTTCAAACGGAGTCAAACTAAGCAAGAAATGGTTCCTTGGGATCCACAGAAGACTACGGTGACATCTGGCATCAAACCTGGAAAATTTTGAGCTTAAAATACTTAGTTTTCACTGAGTATGCAGTGTGCACACCCAGCATGTGATTTCAAAGACTACTCGAAATAGGCACTTCAGAGCAAGATTTTCACAAGGCATCAACTCTCAGAGATAGGGAAATTGTTAGGCATCATCATGGGCTCAAGAAAATTAGGTTTTGACCTTGAAATCATACACTTTGGGGTTCACACACTGAGCATGTACATCCTGCACGCCCAGCGTGTAGCACAGCGTACACCAGTCGAGGCCTTCCAAAACCATGTCAGATCAAGTCCAAATGAGCCCAAATTCAATAGACAGCATTCTCATGATCCAAGGGCCAAGCGTAAGATTCTCTATTGTAATAGTAGTGTTCGTTTGTATGTAAAGCTGAATTCTCTTATATTGCTTAAGTCTGTACGCTAGGTCACACGCCTAGCGTGTACACGCTGACATGCAGCATGTTGTACAGTTGAAATTTTTTTTTGCACCTGGGCAACGCAGCCACCTGTCATCTGACCCAAAATTCTCTCACCCAAGGCCACTCATAAACCTCATAAAAATCCCAATCTTTTAGGGGATCAGGGTTGGCAATTTTTTACAAATGCACACTGAAAAAATCTGGGCATCAACCTCTATACATTGGGCATCAGACTTGGAGGCTGCATTTCCCTGCAATCCAAAACCTGCATCTTCCAGTACCCATCATCACCCATCGAGGCTAAACAGCTGCCTTGTGATCAATCCACAACTGCGTTCTGACCAGTTCACTCTATAATCATTTTTTAATACAAAACAGTTTACATTTTGCCCAGATTTATTGCAGTTTTTTTTTTCAGTTTACGTTTACATTCTTGTTTACGTTATTGTGCCTGTTTACGTTACGGTTTACGTTTATGTGCATCGTTTACGTATAACCCAATGCATTGCAAAGTGCGTATGTTGGGGAAGTCCTCATTTGATCCGTGTGTGGACCATTCAAGGCACTCTTCCTTCGTCCATTTCAGCTTGCCCTCAAGCGAAGGTGGAGTCTTCTGTATTTCTTCCAAGAATCATCCGATGTTTGTTTCATTCCAACCTCACACCGACGATTTCGAACGGTACAGAAAATGGCACTAGAAGGAGGGCTTGAAACTATTTAAATCTACTCTGATCTCATACACCTAGCCCCTGTGCCTCTGATCTACCACATGATTTTCTTAGATTTACATTGCATCAACATTAAATCTGATTTTGTACCTCTCAAATCTGCATCTTGTTCTGTAGCATTCTCAGCGTCCACACGCTCCCCAACGTACCTGCACACTGTAGACCCTATCTACACACTGCCCAATGTACCTGCACACTATAGACCCTGTCTACACGCTACCCAACGTACCTGCACGTTGTAGACCCTGTCTACACGCTGCCACCACTCGCAACACGCTGGCCACTTTGGCTTTACGCTGACAGTTGCAGTCTGCGCGCGATGACCTTAGTCTACACGCTGTGACTAGTTGCTATATGCTGGTCATTGAAGCCTGTACGCTGGGACCCAGTCCATACGCTGTGCAAACAGGTCGCATGCTGCCAACTTAGGTGTATGCTGATAAGCACACCCATTTCATACTTGGCCAAATCCTCATCTGTACGCCCTAACATTGTATCCCTTCCACCGTGTTACATTTACAACCGTTTCACCATGAATACCGCCAACACCAACATTTCAACCAAGTTCATTCTGGATACCGTGGTCTCCATGACGATGTCGATACCCATTATGCAACCCATAGGGGTCCACGGTGAGGTTAATCCCCGGGGAGGACCTCGCCAATCTCTCAGACTGCAAGGGAAGAATCCATCATTCAATGCCATAACACAGGAACAGTATAACTTTATATGCGTGAAGATGCAAGCTGGCTTGGCAATAGATCAAACTGAACTAGAAGCTAAGAAATGATATGAGTTGATTCATAAGGGAGGGCATGAGTTCATCCCCTCTCCATATAACATCATCCCTCTCCCCGACCACTACTTTGAACTTATCTTACGGCTCCTCCTAGCCAGGAATCAGTCTTTAGACTAGTCTATGGAAAATCCTCAATTAGAGAAGGAGGATGACTTTGCGGCTTAGTCCGAACACGAGGATTCATACCATACTCTTAGTCCACACACTTACGCAAACCCATTATTTCATCCCTTCACAAGGGATACTATGTCCCTCCATTCATTTAAAACCACTCAAGCACATGTGCCTCAACAGGAATCATTCACTCTTATTCCCACTCTCCCAGTGACTGATACCCAATTCAATATACCCATTACCGCTATTCCTCCCATTACCACGTGACCCCCTTTCTTACAAATACAACCCCAAAAACACCCCCCTCAAACTAATGTGGGAGTAACTTTCCCACCCCAAGTGATCGGGATGCCATATGTGATACCAACTTCTACATCCACGCACTATATACCACAAATCCAAACTCAAGGAGCACCCTTTACCACTGTAACTCAACAAGTTCAGGGTGTTCCCCAACAAAACATGACGAGGCAGTGGGCTACGACCGGTATGCAACCGCATCAGCTCCCTCACTACAACATACCACCTCCTACAGTTCCATCCATGAACATCCCTCAAGTACAACAATAACAACAACAACCACCCTTTCCTTACAGTACACTACCCTTAGTAGCACCTACCATGAATATTTCACAAGCGCAACCTCCAACCACTCAACTCTCCTCTTTCCAGCCCACTGTGCAATAATCTAACTTGTATGCGACACAACATAATCAATCTACTATCTTGCCTAATGCCCAAGACTAGGCTAAAGCCAAAAAACTGATGCAAGAGTTAACTGATGAGGTCAAGCGCATCAAAACAGCTACCGACGAAGAGCTTAAGATAGTAGATTTCTATTAAGATGACCATATCAGCTGTTCGATTCCACCTCTAACATTACCTAAAGGTGTTTCCCTACCCGCGTTAACCAAATACAATGGGGAAACAGACCCCAATGCCCATCTTGTAATGTTTAGACTAGAGTGTGTGTTGCTTCAGGCATGGCCACATGCCATCTTGTGAGTGTTCCCCATGTCCCTCACAGGGAGAGCACTTGACTGGTATCGGGCATTGCCCCGAAACTCCATATCCTCTTTGGAAGATTTATTACACCAGTTCATTACCAGGTTCAAGTATAACTTGAAACCTAAAGCAACACTTGAAAACCTCATACAGGTTAAGCAAGCACCGCTTGAACCTGTTCAAAAATTTATTCAACGGTGGAGTGCTGCCCTCAATGAGCTCCATGAGCCAATCCTGGAGACTTATCTCCTCACTATTCTAAAGGGGGTCGTTAATGATATTGTGATGTCCAAATTATACTATCTTAATGCACGCACTCTTAGCCAAGCATTTGTATAAATAATGAACAAAGAAGAGGTAGCCCAAAATAGCCATGACCCTGCCTATTCAGCCTTTAAAAACCAACATAATAAGAAAGACAAAGAAAAGGCTAAGGAAACTATAGCAGCAGTAGCAAAAACACAACAAACGAGTACGGGACAACAAGGCAAACTGCCTACTGCCCCTACTAACTATGCTAGACCTGCTCCCGCTACTGCACCCGAACCGTCCACATCACAAAATCCTACGCCAGGTTGTGCGAGAAACTTTGAGAGGAGAGACCCCTCTCAATACACACCATTGCCCATGAAACCATCGCAATTATTTGACCAACTCTTAAAGGTCTCTAATGAAGCATAAACAATTGTTCCCCATAGCAATCCAAAGACATGATCGATTCTGTCAGTTGGTTGAGAACCCAAGCTTGGCAATGCCAAATGAGCCCCCAGTTCCAAAAGGCTTTAGAATAGACCTCTTTTGTGATTACCATCAATGCAATGGGCATGGCACTGACTATTGTTTCACCCTAAAACAAGATATTCAACGGATGATCGATGGAGGTGAGATCACTTTTGATGAGGCCAACCCAGTCAAACCACAAAACCAGGCCATGGGCATATATAAGGATCCTCTAAATACTAAGGAAGCTTCATACGTAATTAACACTATCTACTTAGACAACGAACAAGAAGCACCTAGGATTAACACCATTTATTCAGATAATGAATAGCAAATACCTAAGAGACCATTTGTAGTTCGTATTCCTCCTATTGCACAAACACTCGCACCTCAATCATCATACTCTCCATGTAACCCGCCTATCCCCCAAAGACCCTATGTCATCCAAATACCCCCCGCAGTGGCAGCCTCTACCATACCACAAAAACCATGTGTGGTGCGTGTACCTCCCACTGCTACTACCGCAAACACATAACCTCCTACCCGGTCCGCTCCCTATGTAGTCCGGGTGCTACCTGTGGTCGCAACTATGGAGGTACAACCCCCAACTAGACCAACTTCATATGTTGTCAGGATACCCAAACATCCTGATAACCACCAACCTTCCACCCTGCAAACACAAAATAAACTGACCCTGTATGTTTTTAGGATGCCTAGGCAGCCTAACATTCAACCACCTTCGACCGCCCAATCACAACCCCGTCCTACTCTATACATCATACGGGTTCCAAAGCAACCAGATGTTTAGAAACCAAATGTTCCCCCGTGCCACACGCAGGAATGCTTGGCAGATAGGCTCACACGAGAACGATTAGAGAAAGAACATCAACAGCTTGCCTTAGGACCCCCCAAGCCTACTCCATTAAGTGCAGTACCCATGGCATCACCTACTAATGAACCGAACACGAGCTATAAGGGAGAATCATCGAGAATACATGATGCATCCAAATCAATAGTTACGGAAGAAAACGTCAAACCAGCACACATGAGATAAAACTGTTGGGCCCGATGGACCAAGTAACCATTAACAAGCATACACCTAATAGTAAAGATCTGGCAATAGCCCTAACGCAAGTTACTCAAGCACTTAAATAGAAAAACACTTCATTAAGCCTATATGACCTGATATTAACTTCTCAAACTTATCGCGAAGCCCTAGTACGTATGTTAACATCAATCCCAGTAAATGAAGACCTACCTCCGAATGAACTTCCTATCCATGCAGTAATGCATTTGCCTCGAGGATCAACTTCTCAATCACTAGACTTCCATACTAACAACATAAAAATTGATGAGAAAATAGGAGAAGTGACAACTGCACTTATGTTCATAACGATATAAGTAAATCAATTCAAAATACATAGAGTGCATGTAGATGATGGAGTCGCCATGAACGTAGTACCCTATCCTATCATTGAACAATTAGGGCTTACGGAACTAATCAGACCGACCTCCACCACATGTTTAAAATCATTTAGTGGATCACACATAGCAGTAAAAGGCACCATAACTATGGACTTTATAGTAAGAGATCGATTCCCCACATCAGCTAACTTTGTTGTCATTGAAGAAATGCCAGGGTTCAATTTAATATTAGGAAGACCCTGGCTGGCCCAACTCAAAGCAGTCTCTTCCCCCATACACTAAGAGATTCACCTACCTTATGAAGGTGGTGAAATCATTATACATAGAGATTTTGCTACATCTACCATCTCATCACATACGAATACAGACCAAGGTTCAGAGTTTAAGTTTGAAGAGCCTAAACAGGATGACATAAACGAAAAACAAAGTTGCACGCAACTAGTAAACAATGATCCATTAGACGTAAATCAAACTTTACCCAACATAGAAACACCTGGACTTCAAACTGTACATACACCGTCTAACCTAGAAACTACACCAAACATCGAAACTACTGTACATACAGAAACACTAGAAGACACCAACATAGAGCCTATTCCATCAGACGTCCCTTGGGCTAAATTACCGTTCAACGTAATCAGCGAAGGGGATGTTGAGTACAGAATCACACCTATCAATGTCACTCCTAACGTTAAATTAAGAAAAATCAAAAAATTGCTAAACCACTAAACTACATCCCTCGTCTGAAATAACGTTAAACTACCACATGTCCGCAACGACATAAAACTAGCCACGGCCAGAAATGGCCGGTTTACCAAGGAACCCACCAGTATCACTTAAAACTTCTCTTGTTTACATATGGCCTGAAATGGCCTTAAACTAGTACATGGGGCCCAGAATGGCTTTAAACTAGAACATCAAGACTACAGTCCGTCACGACTTAAACTGACACACATGTGCCCATGGCCCGAAATGGCCTTAAACTAGTACATGGGGCCCAGAATGGCTTTAGACTAGAACATCAAGACTACAGTTCATCACGACTTTAAACTAACACACATGTGCCCATGGCCCGAAATGGTCTTAAACTAGAGCATTTTCTTACATTTCTTTTCTCTCAATTCAAGTTTACAGTTCGAATTTCTGCTTACCCTGTTGCGTTGTTGCGTGATTAGCCATAGTTTTCCTTCATATTCCCCTTTTTACATGATTATGCTTCTACTTCTGCTCCTACTTCATGCATTATACTTAAACAACAAAATGAACAAAAATATTTTACATTGCTACATCATGTTTACATTTAAGCCCAAACAATTTTCACTTTTAATCTACGCTTATTAGTGTTCAAACAAACTTAAAATTCAAACAAAAAAATGAATAACAGAAAACTCAATCGAAAAAATAGTATAAATGTATCAACATCAAATTACAACTTAGTGCAATGTCCTCACACGATACATAGATCGCATACATAATCATTTTAATAACAAACAAAAAAAATATATTCATATACAAATAGACAATTACAGCAGTTAACTGATTCCATCCATCAGTTCATATACAATCCAAAGCAAAACATTCTGTTTGCGACCCATGTAAAAACATGAGTGATGATAATACCAAATTTAAAACTAAGCATCAGAGTCGGGAGGGGTGTCCCCCTCAAACTTCCTGGCACCATGGGTCCCCGCTCCGCTAGGGCCACCTTCTTGACCATCGTCATCGCCCTGACCCTATGAAAAGGTAAAAGAAAACAATTAACACAAAAAGAAAAGAGAAGAATTCCAAAAGTTATTTAATAAACAAAATTCACAAGTTTAAATGACTTACTGAAGAAGATCCTCCTAGACCAAATTCCAATCGACAAAGGATTTCTTCTTCAGAGACACTTGCCCAGTCAGTCCCATCAAGGCCCATATCAACGTTGGCCAAAGCCTTCCCTTTTTCCACCACGGACCAAGTGGGACATTTCAAAGGAAACTTGCCCACAGCAACCTCCCTAGAAGCTGCGGTGATTACCCTCTTGGGCGATTCCATCTCCACCATAGTATGCTTAGCAAACGCATCAAATGAAGAGTGCAGGCCTAAACCCTCAACAAACATCTCTAGCTAACGCTTTTCTATAGATACCTCCTTTAATGATTTTTTATAATGATACTTATGGGTCTTTTCATCTTAACCCCATTTTCGCACCTTAGAAGCGAAAGCCTTCCAATCCTGACATTTGAGGTTCAGTAAATCTATTTGTGCCTTACACTCCGCTAGCTCCTAAGTCATTGATACTTGGTGATTCAATAAATTCCAATATCTATTATAAGTAATCTCGGAAGTTTGCCAAGAATGATCACCTATTAACCTTGCCGAGGCGAACTCATAGTGTGATTTGAGATCATCCTATTTTGATGATAGCTTGGAAATATCTTTTTCTACTGCCTGAATCTGCAACCATAGCTGCTCGATGGAGCGCCTACAAGTCCAAAGAGACTTGACGTTCTGTACAACTCATTCTGCCACTTCATCATAGATTTGTCGGGGTACTTGCTCAATCTCTGGAGGTAGTGCAGGCAAACTATCAATACAAGTGGCCTTAGATGAATCCCATTTTAGTTTAGCCCCTGCTCATATGAGGAGAGCATACATTAGACATTGGACAGTAGCAACAGATGCGAAAAATCGAAGGATTCAAAACACTTAAGATATATGTACCTATTTTAGGATGAGCTTGCTGGATGCGATCTACTACCTCATCAACGATACCAGTTATAAAATCCATTTTACTTGGCATTTCTATCCAAGTAAATGATTCATGCGTAGGAGACGGGTTAACTTCGGTGTTCGTTTCCATGGGAGCCTTCATCATAGGGACTTCTAAACAAATGTTAGGAACTGTCCTAGTCTCAACATTTTCGCCTAGTAGCAGTAAAAAACATAAAATTAAAACTTCAAATAATGAGAAGCACAATTCAAAAGGCAAATAAACATAATATGGCGAATATACCGAAATCTCTGTCTTCCTTCTGATTCGGAGGATCACCAAGGTCTAGCCTCCCTCTCAGGAAACCATCAAACATCTCATCGACTCCATCCTGATCATCGATGTTATCCTCTTCTGTGGTATCTACCTCCTAATCTTTCATTCCTCCCATCTCATCTCTGCTTGTTTCATCCTCCTCATTTAAGTTCGTTGAGACCTCTTCCTCCTCGATTACCGGTGCTAACCTCTCTCTTCTTACTTCATAAGTCAACTCTAATGACATTCATAGGTTCAACATCAGTTTTGTATAAACAACCGAAAAATGAAGTAAAAATAAAGATGATGATAATAAAACAAGGACAAATCAACGAATCAAGCTTACCCTGTACAGGCATATTAAACCGTATACGTTTCACCCTTGGTTCATCTACAGTTAGAGCAACCTCTCTAGGATGTTCATGCTTCTAAACTTTCGATTTTGCTTTCCCGATCATTTCCTTGATCACACGATCGGCTCTCCTAGCAGTATAGGGTACACTATCTGGTTTCAACCCTACGCTGTCACGCGTATGAATTGAATGACTAGATGACCCCTCCGTTGTGACAGAAACCAATTCGTCAATCCCCTCAGGAGCATCTTGAGATTTGGCCACCTCAAACAAGTGGTGAATCCATGAGCAAGATAGTTGGTCACAATCCCTTAACACGTACTTGTTATCCATGCAAACAACTAAAAATTTAGCCAACTAACACAAGTAACCAGCAAATAATGCAAAGGTGAAATGGGATTGCACCTCAATGTTTGAACGTAACCTCACTATCTCCCTGTGGAAACCTGTAAGTAAAAACCCAGCCCAATTATAACGTACCCCAGTCTCCAGAATCGTGCACATGATACACACAGGTTCCACCCCAAAAGTCTTTACTTGAGATAGGGATTTGAAAAACACCTGCGCTCTAAATAGGGGATACAACTCATTAACTTCAACTACTTTTGATTTTCCTTGCATGGGGAATCCCTTAGCACCTTTAAGAACGCCCAACCAATCCTCCAACTCACGCACAACATGGAGCTCTTTCTGTGCTCTATCCAAAATCACTTTATTCCCAACTGCTAGTACACCAAAGAAGTCTAAGAAGAACTCTACCGATAGATGGAAAACCACTTTGACACCCTTGATGCGAGTGCTATAGTAGGTGACAGATTCATCGAAAGAATCAACGATTCCAATCATCTCCGTCATAGAAACATCAAGGCTCAGAGCAGTAAACAAATCCATGAGGCCCGCATCACTCAAACAACTGATGATATGTGGCGGTGTCTTAGTATGTAACCATCGCTGTGCATCACTGATTTCCTCAAATTTCATAGACAAAGTGATCTCAGTCTGCCCAATTATGATAGTGGCTCCACCAGGGGGGACGTCCACTGTACGCACAAGATAATACCATGGAGTCAATATAACCAATGATGTAGCAGAACAAACAAACTGTGGCGTAAGAAAATACCGTGACTCATCGTCAGACGATGGATTCACGCTAGGTGCCAAATCAGAATCACATGGGAAAACTGGCCCATTACGGGACCAATCCCCATGTAGCCACCCCCTAGCCTCGCATTGTGCAAGTGCCCTCGAGTACCGTTTGTGAAAATGAACAATATCATCCTTAGTCTAGGCTAACACGGCACCACGAAGAGTGGGGTCCACCATGAAAGCCTCTAAGGCGGTACGAGCCAAAGTGAGTCCATCATCATCTACACACACTCCTTCTTTATCGAATTGAGGCCTGCAAAGAAATGATAGTCAAAACATAAACAAATACTAGGCAATAAGGCAAAACAACGAATTGAACAACTTTACCTGCCTACCTGATACACCATTCCATGAGGGTTCTAGAATAAAGTATGTGCATGAGCAGCTAGTAATAGAGTGTTGTTAATGTGATGAAGGCCATCTAATAGTGAGTCCCATACACGCGACAAGGGACGGGTAGATCTGGGTCCTCCAGAGGGACCATCCTCAATTGTAAGCACTCCTTCATCAATGTCCTTCATAAAAGCTACTACCCCATTCGAAGATCCTAGTAACATGGTCTCAAGCACGTCTCGTGCTAACTGTTCACTTAAGTGGGACCATATTACCACACTGAATCTCACTAGCATGAAGGGAAGAAACTCGCTAACACCCATTCTGAACCATACCCCATTTTGATCAACGATCATATCAGGAGCAGGTTCGTCAGAATCAATGGGCCCAAACCACGCCAAAACCCCGACAAGCTCCATCACTAGGAGGAAAGGCTTGGAATTCCTGCAAGTGTTTGGAAACCATAGCAAATCAGCTATACAAGAAAACAAAATAATAAAATAAAGTTCCACCCTAGCGGCCAACACTTAGAAAGAAACTGTTGTTCTCTTCATGCCCAGTGTGCAGACCCCGCATGCTGCAAACCCCAGCATGCAGACCTTGCACGTTGCTACGTGGATGCACAAATCCCGCACGCCGAGCATGCCCTACATGCTATGAAAAAATTTACACTAC
This sequence comes from Gnetum montanum, assembly GCA_015680685.1. Taxonomy (NCBI): domain Eukaryota; kingdom Viridiplantae; phylum Streptophyta; class Gnetopsida; order Gnetales; family Gnetaceae; genus Gnetum; species Gnetum montanum. Next base: position 637,669 of record MNCI01012875.1, read on the forward strand.
AAAAACCTTTACGCTACAGAAACCGTTACGCTACACAATGGGGCAAATCGACAGGAACAGTAGGCGACAAACACAAATTTTGGTGAAGGGTCAGAGCCTACCTGCATGTCAATCCAGACCATGATGGAATCCTGGGTCTAGGCAGACACTAGAGCATCGCTTCACTCTCTTCAGCAAAGGTCAAGCTAGGCTCCTTCCTCCCCTAGCCTTCTACTTTCTTACCCTTGCCCATCGCTGCTTGCACATTGAACCTTGTGTTCACGCTGCATCTCGCATGCTGGGGTTTCGACCCTGCACGCTACGTTCACGCTGCATCTTGCACGTTGGCGTTTTGACCCTATAGCATGCTAAATTCATGCCAAACCCTAAATCTCATAGAACTCAGAACACTAATAAATCCTAAACAAACAAGCAAGAATCAAGACAACAAGACCCAATTAACATACCAGGAAATAATGAGAAACAAAACAGGGGTACAATGAAAACCAGAGGAACTGTCTCAGTAATGGACATCATAAAGAAAAAATATAGTGAGCTAGGCTCATGCTGAGGCTTCGACCTTGCACGCTGGGGTTTGAGCCCTTACCCTCACGTTCATGCTGCACGTCCACATCGCACGTTCATGCTGAAGGTCTCGCCAAATCCTTCCACCCAACTTGCCGCACCCCGATCTATATCACCCTTGTTGCCACCTTCGTGCCATACCTGCGCCTTCCCCTTCCTATGCTACCTGATATTCACCCCAGTATACACTGCAAAATAGGTTTACACTTGAGCTTTGGGGGTTCACGCTGGGACGTTCACGCTCAAACTTGGTCGCTGGCTACCCTGCGGTTCACGCTAACTTCTATTTATACACTCCGCGTTACACACGCTGAGGGTGCCTTGAAATAATTTATTCAATTAATTTAAAAATTAACCAAAATACAAAGTACATGTAAATATATATGAACAAAGCAGAAGCAAAGATAATGAACAAAACAAAAGCAAAGACAATGACATACTGGAATGAACACTACCCACATGCAATATTCTCTTGCGAAGCAACTCCTATTGCCCACACTAAACATTTTGGCGCAAACTCCTCATCTGGCAGTCTCACACTCAATAACCAATACAAATCATACAATCAACCAGACATCATAAACGAATAGTAATCGGCCTGGTAAGGCCTTAAACTACCACAATCGGCCTGGTAAGGCCTTAAACTACCACAATTGGCCCGGTAAGGCCCTAAATTGCCATGCATCCAAATATGATGATAAATTACCATCGCATACCTTAGTCCATTTTAGATGCATAAACGCATAAATTACTTACATCTAAAAATAACCAACCACCTGATTGACACTGCTCACTGTTTATTGGCAAGAGCAAACAACATGGACAACAAGCAATTATTCTTACTACTGTCTATCAATGGACTGCTCAGAACAATCACACGACAAATCAACATGGAGTCTATTGATTTAGGCTCAACAACAAACGACACTTTTGTGGCATCAACTCAACAAATGCTAAATTATTTTGAAACGATGACCAAGACTTTGGACCTAGAAATCGATAGCATCACTGAAGACCCCTTGGCTGAAGTCCCCATTACCGTGCCAGATGGCGAAGTTAAAATCCTGAAACTAAGTACATTGTTAAGCCCACAACTAGCCAATGACATAGCACAAGTGCTTAAAGATAACATAAAAGCATTCGCTTGGTCTTACACTGACATGCCTAGGTTAGACCCTTGAATAGTCCAGCACAACATTATACTCGATCCAAAATTAAGACCAGTGAAATAAAAACCTTTAAGGTTAAGCCTGAGGTAGCATTGACAATCCGCAATGAAATCACCAAACTTTATTAGGCTGGTTTCATTCGGGCTGTTGATTATGCTAACTGGGTATCCAACATGGTCATTGTCCCAAAGAAGAATGGAAGCATTCACCTATGCATTGACTTCCAGGCCCTCAACGTTGCAACCATAAAAGATGATTTCCCCCTACCTAGCATTGATCAACTGGTTGACTCGACCGCTGGTCATGCCTTGTTATCTTTTATGGATGGCTTTTTAGGATATAACCAAATTCGGATTAACCCTGAACATCAACTTAGGATGACCTTCATGACATCATGGGGTACTTTTTGCTACACGATGATGTCATTCGGTCTTAAGAATGCCGATGCTACATACCAAAGAGCGATGACATTTATCTTTAATGATTATATCTTCAACTCGCTCAATGACTATGTGGATGATATCATGGTTAAATCAAAGACATCAGAACAACACATACAAGATCTTGACTTGGTACTAAAATGTTGTTTAAAATATGAGCTCAGACTTAACCCAAAGAAATGTGTCTTTGGAGTCAAAACAGTCAAAATGCTTGGATTCATAGCCTCGGAAGCAGGGATATGAGTAGACCCCAATAAGGTTAAGGCCATAACAAACTTAAAATCACCTAGCAACCTTACCGAACTTTGCGGTCTACAAGGTAGATTACAATTCATTAGACGATTCATAGAGAAACTGACAAACAAGTTGAGTCCTATGCAGCATCTGTTGCGTAAGAACGTCTGTTTTGAATGGACTCCGTAGTGCTAAGAAGCATTCTACAACATTAAGATAGCACTGGCTCAGCTACCAATAGTCTATCCACCTCAGAAAAATAGACCATTCTATATCTACCTTGCGACATCACACTCGTCAATCGCGTCCATGCTTTGCTAGAAACAAGATTATGGAATCGAAGTTCCTATCTATTATTTAAGCCATGCATTAGTAGCCCATGAGAAGAAGTATAACGAGGTGGAGAGGTCATGTTTAGCTCTTACCTTTTCCTTAAAGAAATGGCGACATTACCTCTTCCATAACCAGGTCAATATAATCTGCAAGGATAATGTGCTCAGAGCCATCACAGGAAACATTCACGAGTCAAGTAGAATAGCTCGTTGGAAAGCCATGATAGCTAAGTTTGACCTACACTACATAGCGCAATCATCAGTTAAGGGTCAAGCCATAGCGAATCAAATGACTGCATCACCAACACATGATCAGGCAACAATAGAGCCAAAGTTCCCTGATGAAAATGTAAGTGCAATAGACATAGTACCCAATGACTACGATGCCATTTTGAACTTTGATGGAGCATCCACCTCTCGAGGAGGAAGTGCTGTCGTCGTCATCACCTATCCCTCCGGGGAGATCCAACCCTTTGCTTATCGTTTCGACTTTCACTGTACCAACAACGTAGCAGAGTACGAAGGTCTCCTTAGAGGTCTCATGGTAGCACTAACTTCAGACATCATACGACTCGTAGTCAGAGGTGACTCACAATTAGTTCTAAATCAAGTCATAGACGTTTATGTGTGTAAAGCGCAACACTTACAACCATACTGTGATTTGACTAAGCACTTACTGAAATGATTCAAAAATATAGATGTGCAACATGTTTCCAGAAATGATAACACCATTGCAGATACACTTGCCACATTAGCTCTAAATATATCGCCAAACATGTTCCACACGTTGCCCAATTCTATAATCAATTGTACTAAACCCATAACTGATACTCTCGTTGAATTACCGATTGCATCCATTAGTATAATGCAGGCCGTAGAATGGTACAATGACATAAAGGAGTACCTTTTACATGGTGAACCACCTCAACATCTGACGAATGCACAACAGGACGCACTATGAAAATGTTCTCGACAGTATGCATTGGTAGGTGACACGTTGTATCGTCAATCCTACGAAGGCATCTTGTTAACATGCATTAGTAGCACTGATGGCCAAACCATCGTCGAGCAAGTACATGACGGACTATGCGGAGGGCACATAGCGCCCAAAGCAATGGCAATAAAAATAAGACGTTTGGGCTATTATTGGCCACACATGGAGTACGATTATTTCTCCAAGGTCAAAATGTGCAGTATCTGTCAAAAACATAGCAATTTGATACATGTTCCACCAAATGAGCTGCATACAGCGCAAATCACCTGGCCTTTCTAGAAATGGGGGTTAGACATTATTGGACTGATATCTCCCCCATCTTCTGCAGGACATATCTTTATCATAACTGCGACAGAGTATTTCACAAAATGGGTAGAAGCTATTCCCCTTAGGAAGACCACATCCAAACACATATGAAACTTCATTCTAGAAAACATCGTGATTTGTTTTGGCATTTTGATGACCATCATTATTGATAATGGGCCACAATTCAGCAGTGCCAAAACTAGGACTTTCAGTGAGAGCCTAGGGATCAAACATTCATTTTCATCCCCTTACTACCCTCAGAGCAATGGACAAGCTGAAGCTACAAATAAGATCATCATCACAGTGCTCAAAAAGATGCTTACTCAGAGCAAGAAAAGATGGCACAAACAGTTAGTATACGCACTATGGGCTTATCACACTACGCATCGGACTTCCATAGGTAAAATGCCATATAGTCTTGTCTATGGTTCAGAAGCTGTTTTACCTTTGGAGTTGCAGGTACTGTCTTTAAGGATCACACTCTCTGGACTCCTCGATGAGGGTCAAAACAATGACTTGCGCATTTTCGACTTGGACTCGGTGGAGGAGGAATGCACGCATGCGCTCAATCAGATTAAGTGGTATCAGAAACAACAACGACGATGCCATCAACACAACATTCACAAGCGCCCAATCAAAGAAGGTGGCCTCATACTTAAGGTGGTCCATAAAAATGCAGACAAGTTTGCAGCCAACTGGGAAGGATCCTACTTGGTTACCAAAGCGTACGACAATGGAGCGTTTAAGCTAGCCGACATGGACGAGAATGAGCTTGCACACCTGACCAACCACTTGTACTTGAAATCATTCTATGTTTGAGCATAAACTCAAGGATGTGCACGTCCTGGAATCATGATAGTAAACTGATACCACAGCACGTCCTGGAATCATGACGGTAAACTAATACCACAGCACGTCCTGGAATCATGACAGTAAACTGATACCACAGCACGTCTTGGAATCATGACGGTAAACTGATACCACATATCGTCCACAATGACAATAAACTAGCACCCATCTGGTATGACTTTAAACTGCCATAGTTTTGTTTGCCAAAGTCCTCTATGACTATAAACTAGTTTGCCTCTACACAGTCCGCCAAGACTATAAACTAGCAATGTGTCATCCGCTACGACGCTAAACTGGCAACGTCCAACGGGTTATGACATAAAACGAACCCACGATAGTCCTCTATGACTATAACCTGGCAGCTTCCTCTCTAGCCTCTCGGTCTATAGCTGCATTTGAGCTTCATCAGAGCCCTGCCTGGCTCATCATCAGTTGATCTTGACAACATTGCCACCATGCATATTCAGTGCCTAAAATCTCATCTAGTGCCTGAAATCTCATCCAGTGCCTTTGTTTTCTCAGTCTAAGCTTACTCACTCACTCATGGTTTTCTTGTCTTCTTGGAGTTGTGTTTGTAGGATGACACTTAGAGGTGTTCGTACGAAAATGCACTTCGTCACAGTGGCAAGGTACCCTATTGTTCCTCATGCATGCAACCAGATTAACCAACCCATTCAAATGTACTGTCCCGGTCCCCGAGACATTCCCCAGTTCTCTAAAAACTCCTGCTTCCCCCTTCTATTTGATTACAATTTCCATATATGTATCCCAAAACCTTGAGTACATTATTGCATGCTTTGACACTCTCAAGCAGTTGCGACACACAACATGGCACTTGAGCACGAGTACAAGATCAAAACAAAGCTCTTTGCAAAAAAAATGAAAAAAAAACAAAAAGAAACAAAAAAAATAAAAAGAGCAAAAAGCCAAAAAGAAACACAAGACCCTTGGCACTTCCCATACAAGCCCTAGGCGGGAAGGCAGTTGTCTTGGAAGCAAGTTCTCATGTCTCAAGCGCTCAAGTAACATCTCATTACGTGGCTTTGGCTCTCCACCAACAGGTTTCTTTTAACACTAAACAGAGGCCTTGTTCCTCCAAAGAACGCAACAAATCATCACGTGGCTTTGGTTATGCCAACAAGTCCTCTTAAACACTAAACAAGAGTCTTGTTCCGCCAAAGGATGTACACCTCATGTCTTAGTCCCAAGTTTGCTAGACAATGGCTATTGACAAGGATCAACATGACTCGTACACACACCAAAGCATCCCCTTCACCATGCACAATCCCTTGATCAGTTCCCAATCTCCACAATTTCTGTCCCCCTATCTAGCTACAAATTTCAGTTCCTCAATTCCATGTAGTACTGAACATGGTACGATGACATCTGGCCAAGTGCTAAAGGACAATATTTCTACCAAGTTGCTTGTGGTATTTTGAACTTCTTTGTCGACGCTTCTAAGGTTGATTCCTCCAAGTGTCAACAAAGAGGGGTCAATGAAACATCACAAAATTCTCGGCTTAGTACTTCTCCAACAAGAATCGAGCTAAAATCGTGATGCTCCCCACCATGACTAAAGCTTGACAGCCTCATGGACAGCTTCAAACGGAGTCGAACTAAGCAAGAAATGGTTCCTTGGAACCCACAGAAGACTACGGTGACATCTGGCATCAAACCTGGCAAATTTTGAGCTCAAAATACTTAATTTTCACTAAGTATGCAGCGTGAACACCCAGTGTGCACGCCCAGCATGTGACTTCAAAGACTACCCAAAATAGGCACTTCAGAGCAAGATTTTCACAAGGCATCAACTCTCACAAATAGGGCAATTGTTAGGCATCATCATGGGCTCAAGAAAATCAAGTTTTGACCTCGAAATCATGCACTTTGGGGTTCACACACTGAGCATGTACATCCTGCACGCCCAGTGTATAGCAGTCGAGGCCTTCCAAAACCATGTCAGATTAAGTCCAAATGAGCCCAAATTCGACATACAACATTCTCATGATCCAAGGGCCAAGCACAAGATTTTTTGTTGTAATAGTAGTGTTCATTTATATGTAAAGCTAAATTCTCTTATATTGCTTAAGTCTGTATGCTGGGTCACACGCCTAGTGTGTACACGCTGGCATGCAACACGCTATACAGTTGTAATTTTCTTTGCACCCAGGCAACGCAGCCACCTGTCATCCGACCTGAAATTCTCTCACCCATGGCCACTCATAAACCTCATAAAAACCCTAATCTTTCAGGGGATCGGGGTTGGCAATTTTTTACAAACGCACACTGAACAAATCTGGGCATCAACCTTTGAATGCTGGGCATCAGACTTGGAGGCTGCATTTCCCTGCAATCCAAAACCTGCATCTTCCAACACCCATCATCACCCATTGGGGCTAAACAGTTGCCTTGTGATCAATCCACAACTGCGTTCTGACCGGTGCACTCTGTAATCATTTTTTAATACAACACAGTTTACATTTTTCCCAGATTTATTGCAGTTTTATTTTTTTTTTCAGTTTACGTTTACATTCTTGTTTATGTTATTGTGCCTGTTTACGTTACGGTTTACATTTATGTGCATCATTTATGTATAACCCAATGCATTGCAAAGTGTGTATGTTGGGGAAGTCCTCGTTTGATCCGCGTGCCAACCATTCAAGGCACTCTACCTTCGTCCATTCCAGCTTACCCTCAAGCGAAGGTGGAGTCTTCTGTATTTCTTCCAAGGATCATCTGGTGTTTGTTTCATTCTAGCCTCACACCGAAGATTTTGGACAGTATAGCCGGTAGTAACCAATGTGGCCAAGGAATGACTAAACATCTTTTATGGTGCTTGGTTGGCGGGTGATTCCTTGGATGACCCTGATCGTTTCAGGATCCACGCTAATCCCTATTTGTGAGATGCAATGCCCCAACACAATGCCTTCTTGGACCATCAAATGGCTCTTCTACCAATTGAGTCACAAATTAGTGTCTACACACCATTTCAAAACCTACTCAAGATGGTCCAAGGCTTGCTCGAACATGGCCCCATAGGTAGAGAAGCCATCCATGAAGACTTCTACCCCATTTCTGATCTATTATTGGAAGATGTTGAGGACGAGGCGTTGGAATGTGGCAGGTGCATTACACAGGTCAAAGGGCATCTTCTTGTATGCGAAAGTCCCCTAGGAACTCGTGAAAGTTATTTTGGCCTCGTCCTCTGGTGCAATTTGGATCTGGTTATAGCCACTATAACCATCCAAAAAACTGTAGTAGCGGTGCCCTGCGATGGTATCCAATACGTGGTCCACAAATGGGAGCGGGATGTGGTCATTGAAGGTAGCCATGTTAAGAAATCAGAAATCAATATAGACCCTCCATTTTCCATCTTTATTTAGCACAATAACGAGTGGGCTAACCCATTCACTATCGGTAATAGAATAGATGAATCCCGCCTTCAGCAATTGTTTGATTTCATCTTTTACGACCTGCTTCAATTTGGGATTCAATCATCTTTGTGGCTATTGTTGTGACTTCATGGAAGGGTCAATATAGATCCGATGCTAGTAAACCCTAGCATCAACTCTAGTTAACTCAGGATATGATCATGCAAATGCAACAACCCATTTTTTTACCATCTTTAGCAATCTCTTCTTTTGTGCAGGAGCAAGGGTGGCATTGATAAATACTGGCTTTCCATTTTGCAAAAATGCATATTCCAAGTTAACTAGTAAAGACTTTAGCTCTAGGGGCTCTTGTTTGAAGCTCTCAGGGATTTGCAACTTCCCACAGTCATCATGGTCATCAACAGTGGAGACCTGTTGATGAACCTCTTCCATTTCGTCCATGCTTTTAATGTAGGCTTGTACAAGCCCCTTAGATGGTTCCATGCACAATGCACTGCTAGTAGGATCAGTTGTCAACCACTGGATGCCCTCTTGGTTAGTGGCTGCTGCGTACAGGCACTATTGAATAGGTGATTCCTTGGTACACTGACTGCATGGTTGAATGGATATCCACTTAGCGGACCATAACTACTACACACAGTTGCACCCTCAGTCACTGTACGTGATGCATAGAACACGCTTCTTCTCGACCTTTCTGAAAGGATTTTCCTTTGAAATTTCCAAGGATAGATCTCAAAGTCCTAGTCGTGCGTCCACCGTGCTTAGCTAGGCTCTTCCCATAATGATTGGGAAGTTTCCTTTGCATTTCTCCACACAAATGACCAAGAAATCAGCAAGGTAGGACCACCCACAAACGGTGGTCACTATGTCCTCCACCAATCCTAAGGGAACAGTGATGGACTGGTCTACTAACTCGAGCTAAATGTTGCTCTTCTTTAGTATGGGCAGGTTCTAGTTCTTGTACATATCATGAGAGATCAAATTAAGCCCTAACACTGAGTCCATAAGAGCTTTGCATGGCTCATTCCCAGCCACCTGAAGATAGATGAGGGGGCTCCCCGGATCAATCAATTTTTGGGGAAGGTGACATGCCTTGATCCAGTCAGTCACGGCATGTGTGAGCATGATAGTCTGGACATTGGAGGATGTTTGGCTTGAAAGCTGCACAGGCAATGTAATGGTGGAGGCACTTTGAGGTTCAAAGGCACTGGCCACAGGTGTATGTGAGGGTATGTTCAGATTATTGGGCCAAAAGAAAGGACGTTTTCATGGCTTGGGTTCCGGTCCACTCAACTGAGGTGCCAGTTGTATGTTAACAGCCCTTGTAGCGTTTCATTGCTACAGCTGTGGCAGTATTTTTCCCTACATTGGTGGGGTAGGTGGCAGCTGAGTGGGATGTTGTGGAGGAGTAGTAGGAGAAGGTGATGGAGGATAGAAGAGACGTGGGCCCTCCCCCTGGGTGATGGAGATTGAGGTCAGAAATACTCCAAGGGGTGGTAATGAATTTGAAAGGTCACATGACTGGAAGAGTTTCGTGGAGAGACCAGTTGCTGAACGTAGTACCCATAGGGATCTGGCTGTTTGTAAGGGTACTGCTACCTTGGAGGTGGCATCCCCCATGCTTGTGGGTGCTGCCACTACTAGAAGTATTCATACTGCTATGGTGGCGCTCCACTCGAATATTATCCCTGCTATTGCTTGTGGAATTGCTTGGAATTGCCTTGTGGGTAAGGCAACCTTCCGGGTGTTTGCCTCTGCGCCAAGCGAGGGTGCAACGCGTACACCCCAGACTCTTGAAGATGTGACACCACAAGGCAACATCCCTTAGGATGTTCATATTGGCATATGCCACATTCATCATCCTCCTCAGTGTCAAAGTCTGCAACCTGCTCTACTACAACAACTTTACCCTTACCCTTATGTTGGGCACGTTTAGCTTTCTTCTTCCTGCGCTGATCGCGGTCATTACCTTGTTCTCTAGACTCTTTTACAATTTTCAACACACTTTGGAATTTTTCGTCTAAAGAGTCCCACATCTTATCCACCTTTGCCGATATTTCATATGTAAACTTTTGTAACGGCAAGGTCTTTCGATTCACCGCTGCCTCTAGTGGTGATTCCTCCTCCTTGTTACAAAATTAGACTTCCCTTTTTCTGATGGAAGGATCCCAGTTGAATTCTTCTGCACTCTCCTTTTTTCTAAGTTCCCCTTCCTCTTTGGCCACCTGTTCAATGAGGCGCTGTAGTTGATGGGCCCGCAGCTCTGACAGTCGTCCCTAGGCGTACACACCAAGGGTCTTTTGCGTTTCAAAGCAGAGCCCATCAATGATGTGGTGAAGCTGTGCCTACTAAGAGTAACCATGACCAGGGCACCAATGCAACAATGAGTAGTACCTACTCATGGCGGCATCCAAGGTTTCATGATTTCCTTGCTTCCAACCTTGGATCTGCCATCTCAGATTCGCCACTCTAGAGTACGTTTGATACTTGTCATTGAAAATGTTAATCATTGTACTCCATCTTCTGATTGATTCTAGTTCTAAAGATCGATACCAGCTTTCAGCTTCCTTGACGAGTGTGTGAGGGAATAGCTTCAGCTTCTTCCAATCATTGTCAATGTTCTGCAAGGTGCAGGCATCATGAAATGCCTGCAAGTGAGTCTGCGGATCATAGTTGTATCCCCCTTCAAATCTAGGGATGTTATTCATATCAACACACTTGATCCGGCTATCCTTTACGTGCCTACTAGGAATTTGAATTGCCTCGATGATTTGGAGCATGCTCTAAGTAGCCAACAACAGCTCATCTGAATCATAGTCTTGCTAAGGACCATGATGTCTATGATGATTTTAGTGGCCCCTTCTTTCATGATGGTGAGGCTCACGCGATTGGTTGTGCGTTTCCTCACGTTGTCCCTTCCGAGCCTTTTTACCACCGTTCTTTCGCTCCTTTTTATTTCGGTTACAATCAGATCCTGAGCTGGATGAAGGTATAGGAGAGCGAGTGGATGGAGAAGAAGGAGAGGTATCGCCACTGCTCTAGTGTTGATCTCCCCCTCTACCTTGATGATGGCCTCGATCATCCTGCCCAACCTTGCTATGTGACCCTCCATCCCCTTGAGGATCTTGGTCACTTAGAGGCTTGTTTTGAATGATGAACTAGAGGATCTGTTGCCCCAAGGGAAGTTTGATCGAATGGGTATCATGAAAGACAGGATCCCCATCATCTTGTAGCCCTTGCGAGAATAAGGGGTTACTGAATTGTTTCCCCTTCAGGTGTTCATATATTTCCACCTGCTACAGGTCTCGTGCTCATTGAGCCTTAGTGGAACGATAGTCCAGGTAGTCATGGTCCTCCATGACATACTCCGCTCCATGGTCCTGGGTGCCTAGTCTGCCAAGATTGTGATATAGCATCGTAGGAGTTGATTGGTTGGGCAGCAGCACGATGTTGCCCTCCACGTTCCATCATCGTAGATACTCATCTTGATGTAGGATGAATGTGAAATTAGGGACATATTCATCAGGATGCTTATATACCACCCTACATTCCTGTGGCACCAATGGGTTGGATACCTCTCTCCTGTGAGAAGACATATTAGATGTTAGATGGTCCATGTAATCGGTGTACCTTATTACTTACTTTAATCTGCCTAGTGTGCATAAATGTTTCTATCCTAGGTTCTTTCCAATGACTTGAATGATAATTTCACTAAGGTTAGATGATGCATGTAAGACTAACAGTCCTCGGTAACGGCGCTAATGATGAGCGGCTAAATACCCCTACACCCAACTATATGAATCATGGGCGTTCACACGCAACTCGGTTGAATTCCGTAGACTGTAAGCACTTAACATACACCGGACTCTAACTAGAAAAACCTTGGGTTAGAATGATCATTATCTTCCTAATCTCACTTGTGATGTTCTGTTTACGATGGTTAAGTGAGATTAAGACTAATGATTTTTATAGCTTTCTACTTATCTTTTGGCGGCTAATTAAGGTATGAAAAGTAAGGAATAAACTATTATCTAATCTCTAATTATCCTAGCTTGTATTCTAACTATTCCTAGCATAAGTATCCAATCCCATCTTTCGAGCACGTTCTAAGAATCTCCTAACACTTCTAGATTACCAAACAATAAGTGTCACTAGGTTTACCAAGTGTTTGATTTACATTCGAGATGGTCATACTTATGGCCTTTACGAACTACGAATGAGTGATAGTGATTGAAATAATAATAACAGAAACTTAAGTAATTATAAAAGCAATCAACAAAGCATAAACATATTAAACTACTGAATTCATAAAATGGCTAAGTCCAAATGCTGCAAGGAATGCTTGAAGAGTTCGTCTTTATTGTCGTCACGCCAATGGGCTCACATACATCAATGCTCGAATAAAGAGTCGATCACTTTTCTTACACCTACTGCAGGCACTTGGAAAATATTCTATCTCCTGTGGGAACAAACTACAAGAGCTTTGCTACAACTAACTAAAAGATGCCTAAATGAGGTGAAAGGCCCTCTTATTTATAGGCTAAAATAGGCTCCGCGTAAACGAGGCCACGTCGACACATGGAAGGCTACGTCGATGGGGCCGCGTCGACATGGCCGCATATATGTAGCCCCGTATACACAGCCTAGTCCACACATCAACTAATGACACTTCATCACATGGTAACAAACTTTAATTATTTCTAATTTTGAGTTTACCATGTAAATTTTTTGTAGAACATATTTCCTATTCACAAACTCTTACTCATATAAAACATAAGTAGCTACTACTTGTTTTTCCAATTCATTTCTAGGCTGACCTACTATTAACATGGCAAAGTTATCATAACAAAGGTTAGCTAATGCCATGTACTCCTTCAAATCTTCAATCTGCAAGTCCTTGTTTTTCACTTTTGCTTGGTGGACTAGGGCATACCTATCCAAGATTGGCTACCTATCAAGATTCTATGTTGACATGGAACTGATGCAGGCCTTTGCTATCTAGATTTCTTTTTCAATGATTTGCTTATACATGTCAATCTGGTCCCAAAAGTGCTCTTTCAGCTTCTCATACTTCTTGGCCTCATTCTACCATGCACTTATCTCAATTGTAGACTTTTGGTGTATTACACGTACCTCCTCCATTAAGAGGGTTCAGTTCTCTCTAGCAAATCTACTTATGTCCTGGTTAACCCACACCAGTTGCTCCCTCAACTAGTGGATGCTCTCTTCCAAAATGTTTTCCTACTTCTCAACAGTGGTCGACCTTGCATTATTAATAGCAAGCTACTTGTTTTTTTTCTATGCAGCAATCAATGCCTTCATATGAGCATGTGCTTGGGCTTTGATAGTTGAGGCATTTCAAACCACTTTCTCCTTTTCTTATTTAGCCACTTTATTCTACTCAACCAATTGGCCCAACTACTCTATTTGAAATTGCTCCAATTGGTTAGGTGCAACAAAGTGAGAAGGATACCTTCTTTCAACTCTCAAGACAACGAGCTCTTGTTGCAATCCATGCACCTCTACTTGTACCTCCTCTGCCTTGGTCTCTGCCATGACTATCTTTCCCTTGGTGGTTATGAGGTTAGATTGTGTTACAATGACATCATTGGAAATGTTGAAGAGGGTTGTCATAACCTACCTAATTTGCAACAATCTATCAAGCACATCCTCATGAGCCGTAGAAGTCATCGAAGTCCTAGCTAACATCTGTGCATCTCTAATTCTAGTCAAGTCCATTGGGATCACAACAAACACATTAAATAATTCTTTAATGTGATTTTTTATTACTTCTACTACACCTACTGCACCTTGGTGTTGCATGACCATGACTGTGGCACCTTCTCCCATTTCAAGCACCAGTTGGAAAGATGCAGCATTTTCAGAGATCTGCTATAACCATTGGGCTTCTCCTCCTAATTCCAAGAAAAATTGACCCCTTGATGGATTGGAAAAAATTGTAGGCTGAATGACAACATCACTAACTTAGAAGAAGTTAGACTCCTCCCTACTTCCCTAGCTAAGAGTTTTAGCAATTTGCTGTAGATGGCTCATTACGGGCCTATAATCCTACAGTGGCGATGGTGGAACTTGCAAGTCTCATCATTGCTCTAGTTCTTACTCTAGCACTTTCTTTGGTTCCTATTCTTGCTCCTTTTTTGTTCTTATTCTTACTCTTCACCAAGGTCTTTCCTTGGTGCTACTAGTTTGAGAAAATTAGAGAATGAAGCATTTTGGGCCCTCTTGATAATTTCATTAGTGTAAACCAAGATTCTAGTGCACTTGCATAGCTTTCTGATCAAAAAAGGAAATGGAAGTGTCAACTTCCCTACCTTTCTTTCCTCAAACCACCATTGAATCTCCATGAAGTACAATTGGGCAAGGTTGGTGTTGTATTTTTCCATCAAGATTTCTCTTCCTTTGGTTGCGTAGGTTGATATTTTGTTGAGCCCTTTAGTGGGGAAGAGATGGTATGTACCTATTTTGAAATAAATTCTCTCTTCCAAAGTTATCTCACTGTAAATTTTTTCTTCTTTGTTATATTCCTACTTTAGCCATAACTTTCTTGTTTTTGCATCAAAGCTTGTGGATAGGTGTGCTACCTTGGCCCCCACATTTGGTATGTTTAGAGTCTCTACAATGGCCTTAACTAAGAAAGAAATAGAGACTCCACCAATGTTGATGATGGTACCCTTCTCTTTATTATGCAAGAATTGGTACATCTCACTAAGGTACCATTCCCCACTTTCAAAAAGAATGTGACATAAAGGTGATGCCTATAGCTAAGTTTTGACTACCTTAGGGACAAATTCCATGAATGGCCTGAAGTTCATTTCCATGATGATCATGGTTAACATGGATTGCTCTTAAATGGCTTGGAGGCATTCTTTGAACAACATGAGGTGTTGTCCCTGTGCTTGAGCCTCTGGTCTTGCAACCTCTTCCTAGACTGACTATTTTGTAACAAGGGCCTCTTGATGAATGCTAAATGATTAGGCCTCCTATTCTTCATGCATAGCTGATGGGCCTTATTCTCCTAGTTGGTCTTTACCACCTCTTGGGCGTTTGCTTGCATCCTACGAAGGTCCTTCTTATCCTCCTCTTTTTGGGGCCATCTACAATCAATCAAGGATTTGGTGTTACTAAAGTGCTTTTCATTTATCATCAATAGGGTTATATCTTACTCATGTCCTTAGTTCCATTAAGTTCTTAGTTCACGTGATTGTAGAGTTAGAAAAATTCCCAAAAGGTGTTAACTTCTTTTATGATCCTTTTCCAATTGGCTTTTATTCCCTTATGTATGTCTTCTAATGACGGTTATGATTCCTTAGGTAAGATAATTAAATATTTTGACATGCATACAATTGATTGTTAATTAAAATACTTTAAGTTTTTCAACATTCTCACTTTTATAATACCTTCTAGGAAATAGCAAATTTTTAAAAATTGGTGCAAGTTTTCCACACAAGCATCACCCCCACCCTTTTAGGATTAAATAGGTTCAAAAATCACAAAAATCATAGTAGTATGGAGTTAGATATCACATGTGGAAATTGGGTATGTAGAGCTCTTAGTTGAGAGAGGAAAATGCAAAAACTCCCCTAGCTTCAAATGATGAAAATAAATTTTGAAGCATCACGAGGGTTCTATTTATAGGTTTTTGTCAACCTAACATCAAGGAGCCAATATTGACTCCCACCAAATATCAAGGGAATTAAAATTACACCTCATGGAAACATTCAACATGGAAAATGAAGCTCTGTGATTGGTTGGAAGGTTTCATGTAAAGTCCAAAGTTTTAGGTAAGTGAGAATTCATATTTAGGCACTAGTAATGTTAGAAGACAAAATTGTAGGAATTAAAAGCTTTAGAAGATGTAAGAAAAGGGTACTGAGTCAATGATATAGAATTGATAGGTTGTATGATAAGGGAAGATGTTGAAATTGACATTTATGCACTTCGAAGGTTCAATATGGTGTAGTTGTGTCAAATAAGTATAACTTATAGAATTTATACAAGTGGGTCCTCCCCAAAGTAGGCTCTAGCCCTTAATTCCCTTGTATAACCACACCTAAAAATGTCCATAAGCACTAAATGGGTTCAATGCAACACATACTTTTTGAACAAAACACACATGTTAAAACCACTAATTTGAGAGAATAACTCTATGTTACACAAAACCATAAGTCATGATCATGCAAATAATGAGATGAGATGGATTATAGAAAAGATTCAAGAAATTGGGACATGAGGTGCCTTACCATAGGCATAATGAATCCTTGTGTGTTATTAATGATTAAAGTAATCATTAGCCCTTCTTTCCAAGATTCAAACCAAGTTCAAACAACATTCCAGTGACATCACATTATTTTATCCGTTGGATTGACAACCATAAAACTACCACTGTTGTAAGGAGTAGTATCACTTACCATTTTCTCCAAGGAAGGAATTTATTCATGGCACTTTTCTCTTTCTTTTTTTATTAAATTTTTTAGAAGCCACAAACCTTTAAGCATGGGTAACATGTCTTTCCAATGGGACCCTTAGAAATTTATTCAGTGCCCTTTTATTTTATTTTTATCTATGTCAACCTTACTAGAGGACTACCTTTAGGCATGGGTAACATGTCTTTCTAGTGACATGGTAAGAAAGCACTTATTTTACTCTTACTCCCATTTTGTGTTAGATCTACAAGGATATAATTACAACCTTAACAACATGATAGAACATACAAAATCAATCTAAGAGAATCCACAAATCCCCTTGATCTCACACCATTTGCATTCCCACTTGGTTCTTCCCTTTTCTCTTAAGGCACAATGATTATGAGTTTATTCTTAGTTTGATGATGAAAAAGAATATCATTATGACCATGTTAAGAACCTATTATTGATGGGATGGATGGATGGATGATGTGGCCTCACTATCCAAATAATCAATCCCTCATGACTTTGACAACATAGAGAAAACTTCACCTCAGTGGGCTTCATCTTATCGTTTTATTCACAAATGATATTACTAACAAAGGAAATGAAAACAAAGTGTGGAAAAAATTGAAAAGAATGGGAAAAATTTGTATCAAGAATTAAGAAAATGAAAACAAATTATAAAATAAAAAGATGAAAAACACTTATTAATTCTTGGTTTTAGGTTGGGGCATCTCCCCCATGACTAAGCTTTTAACCATGATAAGAATTAATAAGTGGATAGGTAGGCTTCATGCATTTCTAAAACAATGTTAAATATTCATTTTCAAATCATTAGGTATCTTCTGGTTTAGTGGTGGTTGCATAGATGGGTTGTTGCTCACACACTTGTTTTTGAAACATATAGTGAATTAGAATATAAATTGTGTTAACTTTGTAGATGTCTAGCCCATGACTGCATCCTTTATCATGATTAGTAATGCATGGATTCTTCTATCTCTTCACAGTGCTTGATTCATCGTTTATGTCAAGTGTTGGAGTAATGATGGATGTTGGCCTTTGCATAGGATTGGAGGACATTGACTATGAAAGGAAGGATGTTGCACTTGATTGGCATTGTGCTGGTTTGGATGAGTTAGTAGGTCCACAAATGTTTTTCTTACATGTGGAAACTATCCTAAAGAAAGGGCATTTTCAAGATTGTGGTGGGGATCCACTAGCATTATCATTTCTGTGTATGTTCATAGCACAAGTGGCATTATTTTGTTAATGTTTTGGTGGTGAACCTTCCTATGTTGTTGACCATGACATATGATGGAGGTGAGTATGAGAATATTGAGGATATGATGGAGAGTGAGAGGTTTGAGGTGGTGACCTCATAGAAGATGTTGTGGGTTGATGATATTTGGGAGAGTGGTAGTAGTGATTTGAACTAGAGGAAGTAGAACTAGTTGGAAAAATAGGTTGTTGAACGTAGTATCTTGATGAGTCCGATTGACAATAAGGATAGCACTGGTTTGATGATGTCCTTCCCCATGATTGTGGGTTTTTCCACTGTAGTTGATAGTAGTTTTGAGACTAATAAGAAGTCCCACTAGGATAGTATGGTTTGTTGTAGGATTGTCTATAATTACCTTGTAAGAAAGGTCATTTTCTAGGCATTTACTTTTGTACAAACTTGGGATTCAATGAAAAAGCCCAATACCCATGTAGATGTAACATGATTGGGCAACAACCCTTTGGATGGTCATATATGTAGATTTCACATCCATCATCTTCTTCAATGGTTGAGTCTATAGCCTCTTCTTATATAGTCATTTCCCCTTTCTGTTGATTAGTGTTCTTACCTATCTCTTAGTTCCTTTTCCTCCTTTTATTGTGGTCACTTGATTTGTTTTGCATTACTCTCTCCTCTATGGTTTCTACGCAAGTTGTAACTTTCACATTTGTCCATTCCGACATCTTATCTAGCCTTGCTTGAGGTTCAACAATAGACTATTGCATTAGTAAGGTTTGTTGTGAAATCACCTCATTGAGAGTTACTTCTTTTTCCTTATCATAGAGATGAACCCTCTTCTTTTGAAGAGTTGGATCATAGTGATATTCCTCAAAATTCTCTTGTTTACATAGCTCTCCTTCTTCTTTTGCGACATGCTTGATTAGCCTTTAGATCTAATGGGTTCTTCGTTCATATAATCAACCTTGAGCATACATCCCAAGAGTCTCTCTCATTTGACTACGAAGCCCATATATGATGTGAAAAAGCTGCTCTTCCTCAGAGAAACCATGACCTAGACATCTATACAATAGAGAATAGTATCTATCTAGAGTCATATACAAGGGTTCATGTTGTTCCTATTTCCATCATTGGATTCATTTCCTTAGGTTGGACACCCTCGCATAGGTTTGGTTTTTCTTATTGAAGAGTTCCAGTGTTATAAACCAACGATGGATTGAATTTGGTCTCAACAATCTATACCACACTTTGGCTTTGTCTATTAGTGTCCTAAGAAAGAGCTTAAGCATTTTCCAATGACTTTCAATGTTATGTAAGATGCAAGCATCATGGAAGGCTTGTAAGTGATGTTCTAGATTAGAATTATAGCCTCTTGCAAATTTAGGGATGCTATTCATATCAAACCTTTTGATGTAACTTTCCTTGCAATGTTTGTGGGGTATTTTAGCTGCCTCTATGATCTACATCATGCTCTTAGTGGCCAACAAGGGTTCACCGTCATTAGACACGTCGTGGTGAAATTTTTTGTTTCTATTTTTCTAATTGTAACGATTTTCTCTATGTGCATTTTCATGTCCTTGATTTTGTCCTTGGTTTCAATTTCTATTCTTATTTCGACCCCTTAGTGGAGCTTTATTTCTATACCTACATTCATCTTTGTTAGAACTATACATTGAAGAGGAAGATGAAGATGAGGACCTCGGGAATCGCCATAGCTTCTATAGTTCTTCCCATGGTCTCTTGATTTATCTTTTCTAGGTTTTGAGCAAGTCCTAGGCTTTAAGGCCTCCCCTAGTCTAGGACTTACTTCATCTCCTCAAGGATTTTCTACCTTAAGTGACTGTAGTTCTTGAGTGTAATCAAGGTGGTTGTGAACATATGAAACCCCTACATGATGTTGGTCACTCCAATTTTCTTCAATATATATCTCATTAGTTCTCCAATGAATGTTCTCTTCATACGATGCATTATCGCTTCCATGTGAAAGAGACATTATTGTTGGTTTATAATGTGTATGCCTTTATATTTTCTAAAGGATAATTCATTAATGCATTTACAACAATTGTGTATAATATAACTAATCTAGATAACTAACACCATTCATCGACAATGTTGCCAATGATGCATGGCAGGGTACTCCTTAAGCCCAACCATACTAAACACAAGCATTCATGCATGATCTAGTCGAATTTCATGGATGGGACTAGTTGTGGCATCTAGATTATTATGTCTTGATCACACTTTGTTGTCTTCCCACTTAGACTAGTGGTAGCTTTGTCACGTATGATTTAGTCCAAAGTAAGACATATGATAATTGATGTTGTTTTAGCCTTGGGCTACTCCTAATGATAATAAGGAAATCAATTACTTAACTAATTAATAATGGGAAGTAAAGTCTAAAATAGCCTACATGTAATGAGTATCCGTTCCTAACCTTCTATACATGCCTTGGACTTTGTGCAACTACCACTAGGATTACCAAGCATACTGTTACTAGGCATACTAAATGATAACACTACTAGGTTACTAAGTAATTACACTTAAGTGCTTGCGATTAGTTGTACTTATTCCACTTAATGACAAAAACAATAAGATTAATAAATGATACACATTAAGGAAAGTAGTAAGCATTTACGTAATTAACAATAATAAAGCTAAGTGGATGCTACAATAATGGAAGTAATCTCAATCTTTATTACTGAACATGTAATGTGTCCAAGTACATCACACCCAAATAAGGATGCCATACAATCACTTAACATCACACTACGGGCATGCAATGGAAACAAACTAACAAAACTTCTCTATGTCTATATCTAAAATCTATATCTCTCTACCTATACACTGTTCACCCAAGTGTTGTATTTATAGGCTATCACAGATCAGGTGATATCGAATCCTCAACATTAGAGATTGTGCCTTGATATGAGATACCTAATATCATAGCCCTAGCAAAACATGACTCACCATCATTGTTGATATGATGTCTCAAGATGTGTGCAACCCTATAAATACCAGCAATTGGATGCACCATCCATAACTTTTTATTCCATCCTTAGCCAAATTCTTGCAGTTTGTTTTTGTACCCTTAGTGATAGAGTGAATGCCCATAGTGTAATGCTTAGCAGTTGTTTAGTGTCTTTATTTGAGTGAATTGTACTTGGACATAGCTCATGACGATAATAAAGATTGAGGTTGCTTTCCATCATTGTAGCATTCCCTTAGTTTCATTTCTTTACTTAGCATAATCTTTACTATTTTCTTAGTTAATCATTTAAATTTCAGGCACATTATTTTACATGTCATTAGTAAGCAGTATGGATACAAGTGGTTTCTAGTGCTAAGTGTAGTTATTAGGTAACCTAGTAGTGGTGATGCTTGATTCACTTAGTAATGATACCACTTGGTAATCCCAATGATGACTACATGATTCCAAGGCATGTATGGTAGACTAGGACCAGATATCCATAGTAATAGGCTAAATTATATTTATGCATTCCTAGTTAATTAGACTTAGACTTTTATCTTCAACTATGTTTACTTTAGGAGCACTTAGGAGCCTCTTAACATTAGTTAATCATACACCTCATTAAGAGCTAAACCATACACTTGAACTTCACTAGCTCAAAGTAAGAAGACAGTGATCTCAAACTTAACATCCATTACTAGCATAATAACATTGTCCATTTGCGGATTACGATTCAGTTGCTTGTTGGCACTCATGACTTGTATGGTAGAGTGTTGGGATACTCCATTGCCCATCAGAGACTAGAGAGATTGTTGTTAATATTTTTTCTATATTCGAATGGGTGATTAGGGTCTAGGTTATTGACTTTGTATGTATTCATTTGTTTGTTTCATTAAGCAAAGTATATTGCTAATTACCATTGTTATGGAAATTAATATTGCCTATTCACTAAAGTTTCTTTTCACATCTATTTTTCATCTGGTTCCCTTTTCTTTAGTGCTTTTTAGGTTTATGTTGTTAGCAAGGGTAATGAGTACTAGTTAGTTTGATATAAGGTGTTGAGAGATGTTGGGGTATAGGGAGTAGTGAATGTAGTTGGTTAAGAATTGTATGTAGACAAAGGTATTGTTGTAAAGGGTTACCAAGATTGAACCCATAACATGGAGTTTCCAAATCAAAAGTCTTACCTCTAGCTTAACAACTCAATGATAATTTCAACATTTTTTACACTTGATCCCCTACAAAATAAGATTCATCAAAAAGAGGTATGAATAGTTGAGTAAGGCACAACTCACTTGGTTAAAGCATGTGGTATTTGGCATTGCAATCATAAGTTCAAATCCAAAGGGGCTATATAGAGCATGTTCAAATATCATTATCATCATCCTAGACTTGTCCCAACAAAATGGGGTAAGTTAAGAGCATGTTCAAATATAATGGGTTGAAAATCAAAAATGTTTTTAATTATGTTTAAAAAAAAAACTATGGATCTATTGGACTAGCTTTTACATAGTAGTTGTATATCTTAGCAATAACTTAATGGGCTTAAACTTATAATGTATAAGATGCACAACTTAACTAACAAATCATGAATTGCCCAAGCACTATGAATTAGTTAAAGCGTATACCTTGTGATAGTGTGATCTCACATTTGAGTCCATAGAGTCTTTACTAAGACTTGCTGCTTGTGGTGAAAAGCTACTTCTTCTTCTTCATCGTACCTTTGTCCCAACCGATAAAAAGCAACTTAATTTTATCGGGGAAAACATGTGAGTTGCAAAACGAGTAAACATGCACGTAAATTTAAAAGTAACATCGATGCATAAGTCGCGTTGTAACTTGAACCGTCACTTTCAATCGCGGTGAATACGTCCACCTTTTTTTGTTCTTTTGGCAGCACAGAGTACTTTTTTTTTCTTTTTTAATATGTGACAGCACAGCATACATATATTGTCCACGCAAAAACCACATCAACCGAAAACAGTGTCTGCAACGTTTTTATGGCCATGTTTAGCGGGAACAGCTATATTTTCAGCATTCAGTAAAAAATAGTGCTTTTTCTCTATTAAAAATTCATTTTCAAAATTGGTTTATAATTTTGCACACTCTTTTCTTTTTTTTCATTTTTACTAAAAGGGAACCGTAAACTGCATTCTCAAAAATTCTTTTTAATTGTCTTTACGATTTGGATTCTTGCAAAAGCAAGATTTTGTGATTCCTTACTTCAACCTATCTAAATCTTGTGCAGCTGGTCTTGAAATATAAGGCTAGGATCATCATAAAATTAAATGTATACGCTAAGAGGGCTTCAATCGGCTTCAATCTACCATGGTATTTCCCTATGCCTTACAAGATATGAAGTTGCAGAAGTGTGAAATCTTAGGACCGCTCAGAATCTGCATCTTAATAGAAATTACAAAAATATCGTGAAAGTATTTGAGAGTGTCTGTATGGTAAGAGCGGGAGGACTTAACAGCAGGTTTCCAATTGTCAAAGGGTGTTTAAAGATAAATATCAAGTATTTCTCTTCATGTTCTCTACTAGGGTACATGTTCTCTACTGAGGGTGCATGCAGCAGAGATGGTAAATTATGTCAAATAGTATAAAGACAAAACACTTTGTAACATGATGTATGAAGGCTTTTGTCTAATAGATCTAAAAGATCCCAGAACAATTAAGTGTTAGCACCTTTGATTTGGAAGCTTCAGATAATGGGTGTCATTTCTGTGGACACTGCTGAATTGTAAAATTCCAAATTGACTATATTTATTGAGGGTAAATATTGCTTTACAAAAACTATCATGAACTAGGCAGTGATTGCATAAGAGGCACTTTGGTGCTTGATCGCCGTTGTGGTAAAAAACAAACCGCCTTAGAGCAGTTGTGCCTACGACTGTATGCGATTGAGGTGCCTAGTTTAGTTTACCTGCGACCAAGTGGCCTTTCATGATGGATAATGGCATAAAAATGCTAATGAATTTAACTAGATTATGTTTTTAAAATTTATGCTTCTTATTGCACTTTAGAAATGTGTGCTTCTGCTGTGTGATTTAGCTGAAAATCAACATTGCTTCATTTGGGTTTTCCTTGAGTTCTCTGCAAAACATACACGTCTCTCTGTCTCTGGTTTGCATTGTTTTAAAAACGCAAATAAATGGCTAAGAATAGGGCAACTAGACCCCTCAAGGACTGTAACCCACACACAAGATGACAAGGAAGAATTCCCTCTAACAAAGCCTGGGCATAATCTGCAGTAGCAGCAATGATTAGAGTTAAATTCGAGTGGTCCAGGTATTCTTTTGTCATAGAGACCCTCGTACTAAGCCTACCTTGGCTTATTATATGTATGATCTGTTGAAACTAAGAAAATCATTAGCACCTAATTTAAAAATTGTTAGTTTAAATTTTTTAGGTTATACTATTTAACCATTACAGAAGAGCCCACTCCAACTTTTTTATGAAGATGCCACTATGACCCAACAACTTAAACACTGGTGCTAGGCATAAATACTGTTTTAATGAAAAAGTCTGAGGACTACCTACAAGGTTCATGAATGTATTAACAATCAATTTCTGTTTGAATTTAGCTTTAGTTACTGATTGTAAAATATAAAAAAAATTGATTATCAAATTACTTTATATCATTATTGAAACTGAAACTGAAATTTTACTGGTTTTAACTAAATATCTGTAGATGTGAGTTAAAACTTAAAATTAGGAGAATGTTATTCAAATCTACCATCCCCATTCCTGAGAATTTGGATGAAATTTCCATTTTAAGATGATCCACCAAGCAGGTTTTCGAGGACATTATGTTAAACTGAAACTAAAATTTTTACTTGCAGTAACTGAGTCCCTTGGATATGTAGCACTAATTTCAGAATTCCTTTTAATAATTTTTTTTAAATATATAACTCTCAGAATTCCTTTTAATAATTTTTTTAAAATATATAACTCTCAGAATTCCTTTTAATAAATTTTTTAAAATATATAACTCAATATTACTTACCATAACGAACCTGGAATGTAAATCTTATTCTAACGGTTCATCAGGCGGCATTCCAAGAAAATCTAAGAACGTGGAAGATATTGCGAATATTGCAAAATTATAAAAATTACAGAAAACCACATTGTGTCCACAAAATCTAAGAACGTGGAAGATATTGCGAATATTGCCAAATTATAAAAATTACAGAAAACCACATTGTGTCCACGCTCTGCACACCGAAAATTCAGCTATGCACTCGTCCAGATTAAATTTGTCGTATGCTGGTTTAAAAGAAAACAAATAAAGATTCCATGTCGGAGCCATCCACGTGACAACCTCCGTTACTATTTATCATCTTGAACGTTATGCATATACCTTTGAATACTAAATGTCCCAAGATTAAATATTAAATGCCCCAAGATAAATAATTAGCACCATGATGATGCACCCACAAATATAAGTTCTTCCCATTGATTTTGCAACGCCAAACAATGGTTTTATGCCTTCTACTCTCCCCTTCAAAATTGTAGTCACCTACTATTTAGAATGGTTGTGTGAGTAGACTCAAAAACAAATTTTAAAGGTAATTTACAAGTTATAGCATCTAAAAACAAATTCTAAATGTAATTGACAAGTTATAGCATCCAGCTCTATGGTAGTTAGGAGCTTTAAAGTAATATATGTTCTATTTTGACATTTTTTGTTTTTTACTTTACTCATTTTTTATAGTCTTAATTGATTTTCTAATAACATACAATTGAGTAATTACGAAAGAACATTTAAATATTTACCTGTATGTGTGTCTTTTCTAAAAACTTTACAATTTTAGTATATGTTTTGACCTATAAGAAGTAAATATTCTTATTAGGCTATGGATTGATGAGGTTATTGTCATAAAACAAAAGTTTAAAAGTGGATTTGATCTCATCATTATTATGGTGCCATTATTCCAAGGTGGGCTCCCCTATTAAGGTAGGCTAATACATTAACTAATGATAATTTTCTATGGTAGACTATCTACTCAAAGTCATTATCTATAGAAGAAATGTTTGATGCATTCTATGTCTCGTCACATTTTAAATCTTGCCAAGGAATACCTAATTGATGTAAAAATATTTGCCATTTAGTAATTCACAATTTCAGTATATGTTTTGTCATATAAGAAGTAAATATTCTTATTAGGTTATGGATTGATTAGGTTATTGTAATAAAAGAAAGTTTAGTAGTGGATTTGATCTCATCATCATGTAGGTGCCTTTATTACAAATTGGGCTAGCCTATTAATATAGGTAAATAAACTAACTAATGATAATTTCATGTGATAGACTATATACGTGAGGTCATTATCTATGCGACATATTTTAAATAATGCCAAGTATTAGTTAATTGATGTAAAAATGTTTGTCATTTAGCAACTGATTCAAAAATGAACCCATCAATGGTAGGACCAACATATCTAGGAATAATCCAAATGAAATTAACTTAAATAAAACTCTGTCAAACATATCAAGAAAACAAAATTAACTCAACACAAGGTCCTCTACAACCCATGAATTAAATATATATACATGAGTTGTTAAGTGTTTTTGCAATAATTAATAATAAGCATTAATCTTATCAATTATCTGAAATGACTCGAGTGGGGCAATGTATAAGCAAAATCAAACAAATTACCATCATGCCATCATGAAGAGACTACCATAGAATTAAAATCTCCGAAGTGACAAAATTCTGCACGTGTAGAAAAGCGACCATTTTGAATAATCCAAATTTTGCCAAATTGGGACCCCAACGTGACAAGAACGTATCCAGACCAACTTTTATCATTTTACGAAGATGAGAACAAAGGCCTTGGAATTCAACCTTGCATACCAACAAATTTGAGTACGAATGCTTGACCGCAAAACTTTGTATGCATGTCTTTCATTTTATTTGTCTTGCTCCGTTATTATTGCTTGTAGCCATTGCTCGTTTGGAATCACTAAAAGTTTGGAATCATTCATTCAGAAAATTTTCATTATTATTTGTCTTTGTCTCAGCTATATTTGTCGATTCGTTAATTGAGTTGTCTTTATTCATTTACCTCTATTGAGTACTAAAGCTTGATCCCTGTAAGTTTCTTTGCACGCCTTTTCTTCTTATGTCCTTTTCTCTCCCACGTGCTTACATGTTTCAGTCTGCGGTCTTCCTACCTCCGAAATTGTACACTGTCCTGTAAATAGCTTCAAATGAAGGACTTCGTTGTTTAATATTACATTATTACACTGCAATTGCAGAGAAACACTGAGCGATGAAAGTTATAAAATTATTGAAAGGAATGTTGATCTGCCGTTTATTTCCAATGAAAACCAACCTACGTAACTATGGCCGAATGTAATCACTAACAGCTCCGGAAACAAATAAATGCAAAATAGATAAAACTAGAATGAAGCTGTAACTTCGCGAAATCAAGATCTTGTTTTAAAGGATATTGCAAGAAGCTCCTTTAAAAAACAAACAAACAAACAGAATCCCCTGGCCTTCAGGAGACGGATATTCGGGCTGCTAACACAACCTCTATTTATAGAGCAAGGAAGCTTTTGATGAAAGCAAGTTTGAAGCTTCTAATGGAAGGAAGTTTTTCTGTGAAAACCATAAAATCACCTGTAATTTGGTTAAAGTGATTAAATATTTTGGTTCTGTTTAAACAATATATTAAAATTTTCCGGGTGGCCATTTAGTTTCAGTTTTATGTGGTTGATTGTTAATTAAATAATTTTATCAATAAAAATTCAGTGAAAAAAATTCTTGTATGCTAGGAGGGAGTTTTAAAGGAATTATTTAAACTCAAGTGAGGTGTTAAATATTATAATTAAATGTATGTTAAAGTATGTATTTATTATGCATTATAATAACTATGAAAAGTCCATATGTCTTTTTTTTTCGCCCTCTAAAACTTATAAGAAAAATATTTCATACCAAATAAAATATTTTTATAAATATAAAACAATATAGAATTGATACAAGATAGGGTATTCTTTGCAAATACATAATAGTATAAGATAAATGGTGCTCTAAATTAATTTTTTAACCTATAAACTTTAAATTTCTTTACATTATGTGTTGCTTATTTATTTATTGCAATGATTACATTTACTTGATTACAATGAGGTATTAGTTTAGAGGTAAGAATCTTGGCCTAGTAAACCTAGTTCATACGTTCAATTCCAATATGCAACAAATGGTACAAAGAATTTTTGAAATGTTTTGTTTTGAGAAAAAGTATAAAAATGAGGCATTATATTATAGGACTATGAGTAAATTCTAGTTCTAGCAAAAAATATAAAAAGGAGGCCATATAGTACAAGATGATTTGAAAGCTCTATGTCCAAGTTATGAGTTATATGAGTTTGATTCTACTATGTAGCACTTACCATATGTGGTGAGTTGACTATGTGAGCAGGGTACATATAGTCTTTAAATGTTAATACTACATGGTGCTTCTAATGGTGTTTTTAAGATCTAGTTGCAATGATTTGATAATGGTAAGTAATTTCAACCTTGCTCCAACCAAAGTAAAATCAAGGGTCACCAATATGCTTCTATCATGGTCAAGAACATATGACATCATTCTTAGCCACAAGTTCTCTGAATTTTTGACATAATATTACTCTAACCCCATTCTATTCTATTATGCCAGACACTTGCCCAAGACCATCTATGGCGTCCAAAATCAACGCAAAGCTTCCACTTTACATGGTCCCACTTACCAATTAGAGGATGGAAGGATACAAAGTGCATTTCAATTCAATTAAGCCTAAAATCATCTTGTTAACGTTGTCTAAGGACTCGGACTGGTTGGCTGTTACCAACAACTTTTAATGCACCGACGTTAAAAGACAGTGAAATGTGGGCCTACTCACAAAGTGGCCTTCTTGGACAAGAGACAGCTAAGCCAACATTCGTCAACAATTATTCCAATCAGGAATCCTGCACGTGGGCATATTCAGATGCTCCAATTCACATTCACATTCACATACACAGCAAAATCGGGACACTGTATTTCATGACGTGAGACTTCGAAGCCAAGCTACCGTGACAATCTTAGTTTATTATTTTTAAATGACAAGAGAATCCTTGACTTAGCATTTCATTATTGTATGTGGGTCTTTAAAAAGAACACTCAAAAGCTCTGATGAGGCTCACTGTATATTTGGTGAATATAGGTTGGAATCCAACTTGAAAAACAAGCACATTTTCGTCAAGTATTCCCTGCTGCAAGTTTCAAGGATATAATTTTTCCTTAACTGAATCGATGAAAAAATAAACGGTAGAATAAGTTTTCAAATCCCATATATGTTCATGGTCCCGTCAAATTCCCAGCCTGACTCTGTGTATAAATCCCGTCTGTGTGTCTGCAAGTTTGGCAATTCAAGTTATCCCGAGACTCAATAATCGCGAGAATGACGAGAAGCCCAAAAATGGTGGAGTCCGAGGCGCATGTCGGCTGCGAAGACGGCATCCCGACCGTCACGGAAAAAGTTCTCCACATGGACGCCGGCCACGGAGAATCCCGCTACGCCGTGAATTCGGACCGCCAGTTGTACGTTTTCCGGCAGCTGCAGCACCATTTCACGGCGGCGCTGCGGCATCTCCGGCTGCCGGAAAACGGGCCGCTCAGAATCGCCGACCACGGCTGCGCCAGCGGTCCCAACACGGTGGCGCATATGCGGTTCTTCCTCCACAATATTCCGGCGGCTATCACCGGCGCCGGTGACCGGCCGGTGCAGCTCTTCTTCAACGATTTGCCGTCCAACGATTTCAACGACCTGTCGCGCCGTGTCGAAGCAGAGTTTGCCGACGGCCGGAAAACCTACGTGTCCTCCGTGCCGGGTTCGTTTCACCGCCAGATTTTGCCGCCCGCGTCCGTTCATGTCGCTTACTCGGTCATGGCTCTGCATTATCTCTCGCAGGTACGATTTTCTTTTACGTTACTCGCTCATGGCTCTCCGTTCTCTCCCCTGGATATGGATATGGATATAAATGAAGCCGTGATTGAATTTTTAGTTACGTTCTAAAAGACCTTCGTTTACGTTTTGTGCGTCTCCGGTGTTTGTTTCTCAGCTCATGAAACCGGAGTTTTTACGTAGCGATTCAAAAACTGGCTAGATTTTCGCTCATCTAACTACCTGAACCGTCCATTGTTTTAGGTTTTTTATGTCGCGATTTAAAGAGATTAGATTTTGGCTCACTTAAATAGCTGAATCATCTATTGTTTTAGGTTTTGTCTGTATAGGGTGCTTGTTTCTGTAGCTGTAAGAAAGACCTGAGTTTGAATTTACTGCTTAAAAGAATTTAGATTTTGGCTCAAACATACATAGCTTATCTAAAAAAAATTACATTTTTACTCATTACCTATAGAAATTTTTAAAAGGGAATTCTAAAACTGTTCGATAAATGACGGGATCTCAGTGTAAGTACTTAAAAACTTTTAGTTCCAATAATATACTTCTTTTGCAGATCATGTTTGCTAAGACCCTCGTTTTAGGTTTTGTACAGCAGGAGTGACTGTTTTTCAACCATAAAATCTGTGGTTTGAAGTAGTGATTCAAAAAGAGGTTAGATTTTCGTCCAAATCTACGTTTTGACCTAGTGATTCAAAAAGATATTAAGATTTTT
>MNCI01012879.1:2591-16041 GCA_015680685.1 Gnetum montanum
CTTGTGCTGTCCATGCTAATGTTTTGACGTTTGATGAAGTTAGCATCTCCCATGGGTAGGGTAGTTGTAGAAACATTTGATTTGCCTTGACATACCAACCCACAAACACCCGTCATTCCCTCCTCGTAGGCTCTAGCTTTGTCTCTGTATTCTTGAAAATTTGCAAGTCATTGAGCCAAGTTTGTTGCGACACCCTTTTGTCCCTGGTAGCTTGCTTTAACCACATCAAGTTTAGAATTTGCAATCTCTAATTTTTGCAATATCTTTTTGTGTTCTGAATATTTTGTTTCATATTTGATGTAGGTGGTAGCTACCTATTATTTGAGCTCTATTCTAGGACACCCTATTGTTAACATGGCAAGGTTGGCATACTGCAGGTTTTCCAACTTCATGTATTCTATAAGATCCTCGATCTACAGGTCCTAGTTCTTAACTTCCACCTGATGGGCAAAGGCATATGTGTCTAATATGGCCTGCCAGTTAGTGTGTTGAGCACTAATAGTGTTGATGTGGGCCTTGGACATATGGATCTTCTTCTCAATGATCTGTTTGTACATCCCCACCTAGTCCTGGAAGTGCTCCTTTAGTTTTTCATGCCTTTTAGCCTCATTTTGCCATGTGCTAATTTTGATAGTCATCTTTTGGTGGATGGTGTGTACCTCCTCCATTGAGAGGGCTTGATTTTCCCTAGCTAAATAGCTCATGTCTTGGTTGACCTAGATGAATTTTTCTTGTAATTGATGAAAATGTTCTTCGAGAACATTCTTTTGCTTCTTCATAGAGGTTAACCGAAGCTTGTCGGCAGCAAGCTACTTGTTTTCCTCTTGTAAGGCCTTGAGTGCCTTGGTATGTGCATAAGTTTGTGCCTGTGTTGCAGAGGTATCCCAAACAGCCTTCTCTTTTTCTTCTGCCACCTTCTTATTCTCCATTAGTAGTTTGGTTAGTTGCTCAGTTTTGAAATTGTCCAACTGGTCTATGGGAACAAATTGCAAAGGGTCCCGCTGTGATACTTGTAGGGCCACAAGCTTTTCTTGCAATTTTTACACCTCTACTTCAGCATGCTCGGCCCTCACCTCTGTCAAGACTAGCTTCCCCTTGGTGGAAATGAGGTTTGATTGAATTATTGTAACATCTTGAGGGATGTCAAATAGGGACGTCATTACTTGTCTTGTTTGTAGCAATCGATCAAGTACATCCTCATGTTTTGCAGGAGTCATTGAGGTTCCGACCAAAGTTTGAGCATCCTGTGCTCTTATGAAATCTGCCGATGACACAATAGGTACATTGAATGATTCTTTAATGTGGTCTGTGACCACTTCTGTGGCTTTTGTTGCATTCTGGTGTTGCATGACCACCACTATGGCCCCTTCACCAATTTCTAATTGCACTTGGAAAGATGCAGCATTTTCCAAGATCTTTTGTGACCAAGTACTTTCCCCTTCTCTTATATGGATGGATAGTTTACCCCTTACACTATCGAAAGAAATCATGGACTATATGGCATCATCGATGACACAAAAGAGATTTGCATCATCATGACTTCCCCAACTGACTATCTCAGCGATGGCCCTGAGATGGCTCATCGATGGTCTGTAGTTTTGCGGTAGCAGTGGTTGATCTTGGCTCATGTTAGGCCCTTCTTCTTGTTGTTGGTTGGGCCCCATACTTGGAAGTTGGTTGGGTCCTATAGGTTGAGTTGCAGTTGGCCCTATCGTCTATTCTTTTTCTTATTTTGGTCCCAGCATCTTACCAATGATTTTCCTTACAGCTAGTGGCTTTAACAATTTATCATATGAAGCATTTTGGGCTTTTTGGAGGACATCATTATTGTATCCTTTGATACCAACACATTGGCACAACTTCTTGATAAGGAAAGGGAAGGGCAACACCATCTTCCCTGTCTTTCATTTTTTGAACCACCTCAGGATCTTTGTAAAGTATAGATGAGGTAGGTTAACATTAACCTTTCCCATCAAGACTGCACATCCCCTTGCCACATATGTTGAAATCCTTTTTAAGCCCTTCATGGGGAAGAGGTGACACATTCCAATTTTGAAATAGATCCTCTCTTTTGCCATAAACTCTTCAAATGTCTTATCTTTGCCATATGCCCTTTTCAACCAAACTTGTCGTGCATCAGGGTCTGAATGGGTAGATAATTGAACAACCTTTGGCCCTGTATTGAAAAGGTTTAATACTTCTGAAATGGCCTAAGTAGAGAAATCAATTGTCACACCACAAATGTTAATTGTGGTACCTTGTTCTTTGTTGTGCAAAAATTGGTACATTTCCCCTAGGTACCAGGCACCACTTTCAGAGAGGATAGGCCATAAGGGAGACCCTTTGAGGTGGTCCCTAACAACCTCAAGAGAAAACTCTGAGAATGGTTCAAAATTTAATTCCACAATCACTACAGTGAATGTGGACCTTTCATGGATAGCTTGAACACACTCCTGGGGCAACGTGAGATGTTGTCCCTATCCAGGCGTTGTAGCAGCTCCTTCTCCTTGCCCTAATTGTATAGTAGCAAGGTCTTCTTGGTGAATGCTAAATTATTATTGCTCCTACTCTACATGTTGTCCTGCAGGGACTTGACCTGCACCTATCCTAGGTCGCTTGCTTCCACCTTGGGCAAGACCTTCCTGTTGTCTACGTTTTAGGGCCATCTGCAATCACACGAGGCCAATCATTAGTAAGGTTGTTTCCAAAGTTAGGTTATACCTTACTACTTACCTTAATTAATTTATTTTATCTCCATGTGATGTTTCCCGAAAGATTATAATAGTGAGTAATTTTTACTTATGTGGTTTCCAAATTTAGTTTCCCGGTATACTTAAAGGGATGAAATTATTTCTGGCACAATTATCCTTAATATTATAACTAATTACCCTTGATAATGTCCTTCGAGTGATGAAAAATTTCAAAAAAGTTATGCACTCTTCGGTGTGTGTCCCTCCCCCATGACTAAGATGAACACTCTAGGTTCAAGTAGGTTCAGATGGAATGAAAATTCGAGTACTAGCAAGCAAGATATAGTTATAAAAGCAAGGGTCTCACAATCGCAAGTTGCAGAGGAAAATTTGAAAAACTCCTCCACGTGAATTGTTGAAAATGATGGTAAGTGTTGCAGGGGGGTCACTATTTATAGGTTTCTATGACGAGATATCGCATACATGATATCGCGTACACGAGATTGCGTACGCCGTGATATCACATATCGTGTACGTGATATCGCAGCCTATTGATATTTAGGCCTGAGGGAAAATACTAAATTTTGAAGGTTTTCTAAAGTTAACAATGTAAATTAAGGACATGTGGGTATTTGTTAAATGGTTCTAGGATAATTTAGATAGTTGTGAAGGCACAAATAATTATATGTGAGTGGAATTGATCGATAAAGCCTCAGGTGGTAAGTGAGAGAAAAAGGCCACGTGATGGTTCATAGGAACGTTGGAATTTGGAGGGATAGTAATAAAGGAAAGAATATCGTGGAAAATATGCTGAGGGTAATAAATGGTGTGTGTGAGTTGTTTCATGAGTGAAAATTACAAAAAAAGATTACACAAGTGGGTCCTCTCCAAAGTAGGTTCCAACCTATAATACCCTTGTGTAACCACACTTAAAAGTATCTGTGGGCACTCGAAGGGTTAAATGTAATCTGCACTGGTTCCACAAAACACACACATGTAAGTATCACCAGAATGAGATAAGAATTTTATGCTATACAAGACACAAGTAACAATTACATGAACAACGAGATGAGACGGACAATAGAAGGGATTGTAGAGATGGGGCATGATGTAACTGACCTAGGGAACAGTGAATCTTGCATGTAAAGGATAATTAATGTATCATTAACCTGTCATTACAAGATTAGGACCAAGTCCATTCCTCTAATTAGTGACACTGCATTATTTCATCCCATGATGAACGACCATGAGAGTACCAAAACAACAAGGCATACGATCACTTGGCATTTTGTTCAAGGGACGAGCGATTTTTGCTTTGTGACACTTCCTTTGTTTTTTTTCTCTCTCTCTCTTTTTCGATTGCTGAATCCAAAGAAGCCACCAACCTTTAGGCATGGGTGCATGTCTTTCCAGTGGGACCCCCTAGAACAACATTGGATTTTTGAGTGCCCTTTTTGTGACTCTTACTCCCATTTTCGGTAGATCCACAAGGATCTTAGTACAACCACGTTGCATAATAACTCTCATAGACACCACCAAACAGAATCCACACCCCTTGATGTCACACCCTAATCATTCCCTCTTGGTCCATCCTTCTTCATTTTGGATACAATGAACACAAAATTAATTTTTAAATTTCGAGGG
This sequence comes from Gnetum montanum, assembly GCA_015680685.1. Taxonomy (NCBI): domain Eukaryota; kingdom Viridiplantae; phylum Streptophyta; class Gnetopsida; order Gnetales; family Gnetaceae; genus Gnetum; species Gnetum montanum. The sequence goes on from MNCI01012879.1 coordinate 6,926, forward strand.
TTTCAAGAATATCACTGTACCCTCGAATAGAACCTCTTATTTGTAGAATGAATGAGTGGGTGTAATGGGCTCACTGTCCAACTAATTGATCACTCGAGACTCACTAACATAGAACACACCTCAACCAATGAGCCACATGAGTTTTTTATTCATAGACGAGATTACTTATAAAAATGTAAAAAGACAAAAAGATAAAATGAAAAATTGGAAAATAAAAAAGTTGTAAAATTAAAGAAAATGAAAAATGTTTTTTAATCTTTCTTGTTATTAAAATGGGGGGTATCCCCCATAACTAAACAGTTGAGTATGGCAAGGATTAATAAATGAAAGATGAGGATCTTTGCATTTTGGAAGTACTTAAACTTGATCATACTTACCCCATTGGGGTTCACACACCTGATTATAGTAAGCATAGTGGGGAAATTTATAAGATGTAGTTTCCAGATAACAAGTAGACCACTATGATAATTGAGACCATAAGATGGTATGCAAGGATCGGGATGTTGCCCTCCATGGCTATGTTCATTAGGTCGTATGGTTGTTGGAGTGTTAATTGGTGGCCATGATGAAGTGACATGAGGCATTGGGTTCAAAGAGAAGGATGCACCGTACTGTTGGACTTATGTTGAGTTGGAAAATGTAGTGGCCTTGGAATTGTGTTGTCCCTTCCTAGGGTTATTTCTAAAGAAGTGGTGCCTTCGATGTTGCTGAGGTCTCTTATTGCTATTGGCAATAGTAGCACAAGTAACGTTTGGGGGTTGTTGCTATGGTGCAAACAACTTAGGGATGGTTAGTGGTGATGTAGAAGGAGGGAAAGGATGAGAATGTTAAAAATTGGGAGAAGTGTGAGGTGCACAAGGTGGTGGTTGTGTTGAGGACATGGGATGATAGTATTGAGGAGAATGGTAATGCGGTGAGATAGAGTATGTTGACCTAGTTGGAGAAATAGGATGTTGAACTAGATAAGCATTTGAATTCAAGTGATACAAAGGGTATCTCCAGTTTAGGGGTGGCTTCCCCCATGACTGGGATTATTGGCACTATGATTGAACACAATATCTCTATACGAAATCTGGGTGTAACATGTTTCGCCAATGCTCATATAAATGTAATAAGATTGGGCATTGGCCCTTGGGGTGATTGTACAAGAAAATGTTGCATTCAAATGTATGATCAACTGTTGAGCTCTTATTTTCTTCATCACTTCTTCCTGATTGTCTGATGATATTTTTTCCTACTTCTTGGGTTGTCAAAACTCTATCTCCAATAATATCGATATATTCTCCTCACCTTCTATGTGTCCATTCCAACATCTTATTGATCTTTGCCTCAACTTCCTCTAATGATTGTTGTATTGGAAAAGATGGTTCTTTCCCCTTGTGATAGGTTAATTTCTCCTTTTTATGATCATGGACCTTCATTAAGTTGAGATTTTGGTCTTCTTGATGTTTTCCAACACTCTCCCATCTAGCCATTTCTCCTTCTTCTTTTGCTACCCACTTAATAAGATCTTGGAATTGATGGGTTCGTAGTTCGTATAGTTGACCTTGGGCATACATCCCTAGGGTTTCTCTTATTTCATCATGAAGCCCATCAATGATATGGTGCATTAGCCTTTCCTTGGAGAACTCATGGCCTAGATAGTTGATTAGTAGTGCATAATATCTTTCTAAGGCCATGTCCAAGGGTTCATGATGTGCTTGTTTCCATTCTTGGATCTATTTCCTCAAGTCCTACACTCTTGCATAGGTTTGATATCGTTCATTAAAGAGTTCTACCATTGTTGGCCAACATTGTATTGAATTTGGTTTAAACAATCTATACCACACTTTTTCTCGGCCAACGAGTGTCATAGGAAAGAGCTTAATTTTTTGCCATCCATTATCAATGTTGTTCCATGTATAAGCATCGTAGAATGATTGTAAATGTTTTTGTGGATCTAAGTCATAGCCTCCTAAAAAATTAGGGAATTTGTTTAAATTGAGCTGGGGTAGACAGCTCTCTTTACGATGCCTATGGGAGATCTGAACAGCCTCTTGTATTTGCATTAGGCTTGTAGTGGCTAGTAGGGGTTCATCGTCATCTAGTAAGTTGTGCTTTCATACATTGGGACGATGTTGTCTTTGTTTATGTTTATAAGAAACTCCCACTTCAGATTGCGTACTCCAATCTTCATTGTCATATAATTCGTTAGTTCTCTAATGAATTTTCTCACTAGGTATGGCATTGTCATAGTCTTGTAGGAGAGGCATGGTTGTGAAATTGTGTGTGAATTTGTATGTGACTTTTCATAATTATTTCTTCTTCCTAAGATATATATCGTTAATTCCTATACATCAACCTTGTATGATATAACTAATCTAGATAACTAACACTATCCCTGACAACGGCACCAATGATGAGTGGCGAGGTACCCATACACTCAACCATACAAATATGAGTGTTTCACGCATGATCCGGTCGAACTCCTCAAACAGACTAGTTGTGGTATCTAGATAGTTATTCTTAGGTCACAGTTTGTTGTCTTCTCATCTAGACTAGTGTTAACTTTGTCATGTATGGTTTAGTCTAGAGTGAGGTGTATGATGTGTTCCTATACTAATGTTACTCCTGAAGATAATGGAAAGTAGTATTAACCAAGCTAAGAGAGAGAGAGGGTGAGAGGGAATCTAAGCTAGCCTAAGTGCGATGAGTATCTGTTCCTCAATCATCCGTACACATCTTGGACCTCATGCACAACTACCACTGGGATTACCAAGCGTAGATCCTAGGTACACTACTGGGTTACCAAGTAGTCACACTTAAATGTTCGTGATTAATTTGTACTCATTTTGTGTTTAACAGGAGTTTAGGGTGAGAAGATATTAACTAAGAAAGTAGTAAATGACAATTAAATAAATAATTAAGTGAATGCTGCAATGATGAAGTAATCTTGATCTTTATTTCTAGTCATGTGCATGTCCAAGTATGTCACACTCGAATAAGGATGTTGTACAATTATAATCACCACATTGCAAGCATACACTGGGAGAGAAGGGTTGAGAGATGTAAAAAGAAACTTTAATCTAACAATTCTAACTACTAACTTCCAAAAACTACCTATCGGATCTATCTACCTCTTATTTATAGATGAGAAGATAGGCTACGATATCGCATACACGATATCACATACATGATATCGCGGTTAAGTAAAATGACGACTCATCACGTAGCATTAATATTTTTTCTAATCTCAAATTTAGAAAATATTTAACTTTTCAATTTCATATATGCCACTAATTTTACCTTTTTTATTAACATGTTTGCTATATATAGTACTACAATGATGTTTTCTATTTGTACTTTGAACATATATATACAAGTTTCCCAAGCTTACACCAAGACATTTTAGCATACATGCAAGTCCTCTATGATTATGCCAAGACTTTTGATATACAAGTTGGATACACTAAAGCTAAAACTCCTCATATACAAGCTCCATAAGCTAAAGCCAAGACTCTTAATAGTCCTTCAAGGTAAAGTTAAGACTCAACATGTGGTTAATAAATGTTTCATTTGACATTCGTGGTATACATTTTACAAAGCATATGTTTTTGTAATTCCAATATCTCCTCAACATTATCATGGAGAAATAAAACTTTTTTCATGTCCATTTATTCTAGATCATAAGTAACTACATTGTTAGCAATGATTTAGGGATGCAAAGTTTACCGAGAGAAGATTTCATCATAATCAATTCCCTTCTTTTGGAATAACCCTTAGTAACAAAACTTGATTTAAACTATCATTAGATTTAATTTTGAATAACCACTTACATCCAATTGATTTTCTAACATATAGTGGTTTAACTAACTCTCATTTCTTATTCTTTTGAATAGAGGACATTTCATCATCCATCACTCACTTTCACTCTTTATGATAAAAAAATGTATACACTTCATCATAAGTAAGTGATTCTTCAATGATTAGAATTTTATCTTCAAATTGAACATGGGAACCTTGATAAAATAAATCTATATTAAAGAAATTTACAATAATTGAGAAGCAGGGGAGTATACGCAAAAATTTGAAATCTTAATGATTTATTAAAAAAAATCCAGTGTTTAGAAAACCTTGTAGAAGAGAAGCAATCAAGCATTCACAAAATTTTGAAATTTTATCCAATGCTTAAAAAATTTTAAAATTTGTACACATGGGGCCTTTAACAAGAATTTGAACCATAATCCAAACTTTGCTTGTGTATGGCTTTGCCACTATGCCCTTTTATTATAAACCATAGAATGGTTGCTGAAATATAAATTTAAATGATTATCATAATTACCGTAAGAAGGTTATCTAATATGAGATGATTAATAAAGAGCCCTCAAACATGTCTCATATAAGAAATTAAGGCCATGTTTGCTTTCTTAAGTTTTGTAGATGTTTAATTTCTAGAGATGTTGAATCTAGGATGCGCAAATTGTTATAGATTATGAAACTTTCAATGTAAAATTTGGAAACAACCGATAGAACCAAGAAGTCAACATAAGTAGATTGTGTGCAATACCCATCTGTTGTTGTGCCCTTCTACCTCATGTCACACCAATCCCTCACCACCACCATGTATTATATAATAACTAGCATTGCTATAGTTTAGGATCACATCAAAAGTTTCCTTCAGAAATTTGTAGCTTGGTTTCTATTTAGAGGATGGAAGAGAAGGAAATGTTTGCACAAAGATTATTGCATAAAGGTCTACATAACGGAGATAGGGTAAAGAGGCTTGTTTCAGAAAATGTTTTTTAATTTATGACATATTGGAGAAGAAAGCTATCATGCAAAGTATGAAAAATATAGACAAATATGTACAGTGCAATAATGCTTTGATTACAATTGATGATATGCTTGATAATTGGTAACATTATTAGAGGGCCTTTTCTTTGGTATGCATGGATATAGTGTCATTGTTGTTGTTGATGTGGTCATGATGTCATGACTAAGAAGTGGTTACATTATTGAAGTTTGGAATGTATTGATACAGTGTTATTGTTGTGCTTGAGAAGCAAATTGAATCTTTTGTTATCAAATATAGTAATGGTTGAAAAGAAGGAGAAATCATTATAGGATAGTGATGATATGACAAAAAGTAGTATATTATGTGATATATATATTTTGGATTGGGAAGAACATGTTCTAGTTGTTGGTCCTCTCAATAGATTATAAATGGTAACATGCATTTTGATCAAGTGAATGATGTGTTGAAAAGTCTGAATTAGTAGAATGACAAGAATTTGTGTTTTCTATGGAAGTAAGTTAGGAAAGCATAATAGATTTGAAAATGTTGCTATAAAACTTGGATTAGAAATGGTAATGTTAGTTGAATCTAATTTTTAAGGTATGCATAACAAATTTATATGTTTTTGTTTATTTAACTTAGTTGTTTTGGTATGAAGGTTGGAAGAAAGATAGAAGTAATATATGGAGGAGGAAGCATTGGGCTAATGGGTGTTGTAGCTAACAATATTTTTAGTAGGGAAGGAAATGTTATTGGGTAAGATTATGACTTTGGATTCTTATTAAGGTATTTTTCTCATGAACTTATTATTTGATTATTATTTGTATCTTGAATAATAAAGTGGTACCAAAATTTCTTACATCAAAGTAAGTACTATTCCAATAATAGTCATCTTTTGTTAGTGTAGTGTACTTGTGTGTATTAGAATAATAGTTTAAGTCTTTTCTTTTGATTTTTACTACGCATAGATCATTTAGAAAATAATCAGCAATGTTTATATTGTTAATACTATGAATGAGAGGAAAGTAATGATGACAAGGTACTCAAGTGCCTTTATTGCCTTACCAAGTAGTTTTTATATTCGTATTTCATTTTGTAATATTTAATGTATTCCATTGTAGTTGAAATAATTTTATTTTCTTATTACGAGGTCGTTTTGGAACCATGGAAGAAGTTATGGAAGTTATTAGTTGGAGACAACTTGGAATTCATAATAAGCAAGTATGTTTGATGATGTTGTAACATTAAGCATAATTTATAATCATTAATGTTATTAATTGCTTAATAATTTTTCGTATTTTATTTTAGGTTGGAATGTTAAATGTTGAAGGCTATTATGAATTTTCGTTGACATTTTCAAATCATGCGGTAAATGATAGTTTTATTAGTAGTTAAAATCATAATATATATTTTGCAGAGGCTTGTCCAAGAAAGTTAATAAGTAAGCTTATGGTATGGAAATAATATCAATAGATTTCATATATTTTTATTTATTGTTTCCTAAATTTTGGTCAATCTTATAAGTTATGCATTTGATAAACTTTTCCAAGAATGAAGTGACAATAGCTTGGATTTAAAGAAAATATTTTGTTTGAAAAAAATTATGGTTGGCTCATGTGTTAACCAAAGCATCCACCATCTTCTTTAGAAACAAGATTTGAGCCATTTGAATAAAGCTTAAGCTATGCTCCTACGTTGGTTAAACCTACTGACTATAAGCAGTTGTGAATGTACCTTAAAGATATTAGCAAAAGGGAATAGTTAGTTATAAGAAAAAGTGACTATTTTCTTAGTAGTTAGTGTCATTATATTATTTCTAGTGTAAAGACCTATGTATATTTATTAGTAATCCTCACAAAAAAAGATAATATGTAGTTCTTATTTATTAAGCATATGTAGTATCACATGGGACAAATGTAAGTATTACAAATAGAACATAATCATAAAGAGAATGGGCGACTCGTTTTATTAACATTACATGACAGAATATATGCTAAAGTTTATGGATCTTCATCATAATCAAAATCCTTAGCATAAGGACTTGCCAACAACACTTGATGGAGTGGATGTTGTAAGTCTTCCGATGTTAGTCCACCATTAAGTTGAATATTCAAGATGCGTAAATCATATGTGAAAGGTAAAGTTGTATTATCAGCATACACATTATCTTGCCAAAAGTAACTTATATCCAATTTTTTTGTTGTATACACTACTTGATAGAAAGAAAATCGTGGTGGACTGTAAGTAATAGGTCTTCTTTCTATAGTGGAAAATAAATAATAACTCATTCTTGTCCAACCAAACCTATCTATGTATAAATTTTTGACTCTAGGATTTGTATAGAAGAAATAATCACTATGATTTTGATGACCAGTGAGGTACTCCTATGTCCAACCATATGAATCAAAAGCATTCACGCTCAATCCAGTCGAATTTTGCAGACCTTAAGTTCCTAGGTACACTAGTTCTAGGACACGAAATCTAATCGTGACAATCATTGTCTTCTCAATTATACTTGTGGAGCTTAATTGTATGGTTAAGTATAATTGAGGTAGATGATTTTTATTATTTTATATTTTATTTTTATACGATTAAGAATAGGTTGAAATGTAATTTATAATCAATTTAACTTCATCTAATTGATGATCAATAACTAACTATCCTAACATAAGTATTTGATTCCACTGTTCGTGCACATCCTAAACATGTATAATGCTGCTAGGTTACCCAACGTTAAGTGTTACTAGGGTTACCAAGAGTCATACATATGCTTGAAGCAGTTGCACTTATGTGCTTAATTGATTAAGGGCTATTAAATCTAATTAGCTTACTTTAGCTTAATTACCTAAAATCATTAAAGGAAACTACATGAAAAATTAAATGCATAAATAAAGTATTTAAGTTGGCCAAGGTGCTGCAAGGTTTGATCAAAAATCTCATCTTTATTTCCACACATACTACCATGCTTAGGTACAACAGTGCTCAAACAAAGATCCATACACTCAATGACTCCTACTGTGGGCACTTTTGAAAATATTCTAACTCTAGAAAAAACAAACTATAAGAGCTTTAGTATGCTATTACAAAAACTATATGGAAGTTGTGGGTGCAAGCACTATATTTATAGGCTAGCATATACTTGGTGATATCGAATATTTAACATTGCATCTTGGGGTTTGATATCAGGTCTCTGATATTACGTATCCAATATTAGAGCACAACTAAACATGATACATCATACCCCCATGACTAAATAAAAACTCGTCCTTGAGGGAAAAAAGGAGGAATAAGTTCCTTACAAAATATTGGATAGGTATGGGATTATTGATTAACATGCAAATTGTAACACCCCATCCTAGTGAGTGTAGGGTGATGTTTAGAATCAAGTAATTGTAGAACGAAAGCATGATAACTAAAACCAATAATGTGTAGAATACATGATATCCAGGAAGGTCAAATGGTATAGAAATTTCCTACCACACTGAAAAAAAAAACATAACTATTACTTTATTAAAATGCATGTCTCTACATAAATCAAACTATGCAGTGTTATGCTAAAATACAAAAACACATGTAAAAATAGCATGCCTAAGCTTAGACTTTGAGCCATCCACCCCACATGCCCCCATCGCATGATCATACATACTAATCGAGCACAAAAATATAAGAAAAAGGTAAAGAAAACCCACCAATTAAAACTGTTGGGGCAGAAAGGCTAAAATAAGTAGAAAATATTCAAAAATCCTGCAAGACTCTATTTCATTCCCAACAAGTTCTGCACCTACGTAGAGATGACTGCAACAATCGCAAATCCAAATTCAGAGCAAGGAAAAACCATCCAAAAAGCTTAGAATTTAGAAAAATGTTGATGAAAAGAAGAGAGCAAAAAGAAAAATGAACGAAAATAAGCTCTTGCACATTTCTGTAATGTGACAGAAAAAAAGAAACAGAACCCAAACCCAATTTTGGTAACAAGTGATGGTGATGAGGAAGTGAGAAGAAAAATAACATAAAAAACAAAAACAAAACAAAACTATGCTTTTAAGCATATGCATACATGTAACCTTTTAAGCATAAGCATATGCATACTTTTATGTTTTTATTTTTTAAACTTTATTTTATTGCATTTTTTAAAAATATGTCATTTTCATAAGCTTGTCTATTTTCTTCCTCTGCAACTAATAGTGTAAACTTTAAACCTGCATAACAAACACATCGGGACTCCAAATCAAAATTCATTTGAACCTATGAGATCCTCATTAAATGCTCTACACATTTACATGCCAAAACCACACCGAAACATCACGCGACAAAGTGTTATCATACCAATGCCAAAATACCA
>MNCI01012880.1:4809-149466 GCA_015680685.1 Gnetum montanum
AGAGCATCGTGAATGACACTCGGGAAACACCTTAGAAATAAACTAGTATTAGAGGAGGTACCCCAAGTTGGGGCACAACCAAATGTTCGCAGAGACTAGCTTTTTACAAAATAGAATGACATCGAATTAGATGAGGCAAAGAGCTCTCAATTAAGGATAGAGGGAATGCCAATGGTGAATCCACATAATAAAAGGGAAAACTTCCTTGCAGAGATTACTGATGCTAAGTGTAACTGAAACACATAGGTCTTTCCCATAGCTGCAGGAGATGAACCAATTGATGACTGTCTAGATTGAACTTGGATGCTTGAGATGTGAGTTGAAAATAGGTGAGGCGAAAGATCTGCAACATCTCCAACTTGGTAAGCAAACATTTGTTAGAATACTCTGTCTTTTGAAATAGAACATTGCATCTTCGCTTCCAAATATAATATAAAATAATAGGCCTAATAACTTTCCACAGAAAATTAAGATTAGTAGAAGTAATGTTCAAGAATCCGAATATGGCATCCTCTTGAGATAGCTTGTAGGATGGAAAAGCATTAGAAGTCCACTACCACACATGTTGAGCAAAGGGACATTGCCAAAACACATGGACAAAGTCATCTTGTCCCCCACATAGAGGGCAAGTGGGATTAGGAATCCCAAGATATTCTAGACGTTTTCCGATAGGAAGACCACGGTGGAGAAGACACCAAAGGAACTGCTTAATTTTGGGGAGGGTCGGAAGTTTCCAAATAAGTTGGAAGAGAGGGATCCAAAATGTTTCTAACTCTTGTTTGTGCCAATATTTATTGCAATGTTGAATGACTTCAGATGGGTCGTGCATGAGATGAAAGGGAACATATGGCCGATAGGGCAAGAGTTTAACCCCATTAAACCATTGAAGGCCATGAAAAAGGCTTTGCACTGTAACATCCAGGTGCTAGTGACCGTGGAGGAAAGAGTAAATTTGAACTAGGCAATGTTTCATTGCAACCGACTCCCCATACAAAGTGTTAAACTCGACCCCTGAAATCCAACGACTAGCTAGCCTAGTCATTCGTTCGTCCAATAGCATAGTGCTTAGTAACCCTAGTGGTAGATACTTGGCAATTCTCTACAGCATATCAATACTCTTTTATGATCAACAATTCTCTACAACATATCAATACTCTTTTAGCGAGAGTGGAAGATTATTACATGCTATTTGGATGAGTGGGTTACTCTCAAGCCTTGAAAAATCTTGAAAAAAAATTATCTTCAAAATTTTAGGAATACCTTTTTCTTTTGAGCCTAATCTTACTAGTTTGTGGAATTGTGTGGTTGATAAAACTGAAAAGAAGCATGATAAATGGAAAGAAAAAAATAGCTCACCCTTTATGCTAAAGTTTTAGTTATTAAACAAATACATCAATGAACTCATGCTTATTCCTCTAATTGTTGGGCTTTTTCTAAAACTTCTTATGAGAGAATAGATCGTATTTGATGAGCGGTTAAGTACCCCTATGCTCAACCATACAAATCACAAAGCATTCATGTGAGATTTAGTCGAATTCCATGAACTCTATGTTTTCTGGTACACTTGTCTTCTAGGAAGTGAACTTGGCCCTAATAGTCATTCGTTGTCTTGTCAATTATACTTATGATGTACAAAGGTATGGTTAAGTGTAATCGAGGCATTTGATTTTTATTATTTTATGTTTTATGTTCATGGTGCTTTAAATAGAGAAATGAAGTAATTTAATAACTAATTTAATTTAACTAATTAACTAATCTTTAATTAGTTCTAACACAAGCATCTGGTCCCACTTTCCGTACATGTCTTGAACCCACGTATCTACCACTAGGGTTACTAAGCACTATGCTATTGGACGAACCAAGTAATAACGCTACTGGGATTACCAAGTAAATACATGTTTATGCTCGAAGTAGTTGTACTTATGTGTTTAGTCTATTTAGCTTAATTAATTAACTAATCACTTGAAGTCTATTTTAGCTCAATTAATTGCATAATTAACAAAAATAATAAATGCATAAATAAATCATTAATTTATTCCAAGTGCTGTAAGGTTTGATCAAAAGGCTCGTTTTCATTGCCCTTCACACTGGTGTGTTCACATACAATAGTGCTTGAATAAAGATCTGTACACTTTTTGACTCTTGTTGCGGGCACTTGGAGAAATATTCTAACTCTTAATTGACATAATTACAAGGGCTTTGCTACAACTATGACTTGACCCCTTATAAACCCAGCTAGTAAGTGTGTATTTATGGATTTTATTGTAGCGCTATATTGATGGGGCCCTATAGATGCAGCAAGTGCTACAATGAAGCAACCCTGTTGATGAGGCAACACCACATAGATGAGGCCACGTCAACGAGGCCTCGTTGATGTGACACAATGACAATTCATCATACCCCCACAATTGCATGAAAACTAGTCCTTGAGTTCTTTTACAAAATTGGGAAGGTATGGGATTATTGATTGACTCTTAACATAACAAATTAACTTGACAAAACTGAGTGCTCAAGTGTACAAATCAAAAACATTACAAAAATTGTGGTGTTCACGACACAAAATTGAACACCTTAACATGATAACTTAAAACTAGACAACACATCCTCTGATGGCATGAAGGCGATTGAGAAGATCAAACAGTCCCAAGTGATGGAGATTCCTAAGGTTATGAGGAACCTTCACTAGCTTTGGGCACGTGCAATGGTTGTGGTGGTTGTGGTTGTCCTATTGTGGTTGCAACCTCCAGTGGAAGGTGAAAGACATCTAGTAATGCCTTCATCTTCTCTTCCTTACTCTAGGGATCATTCACAGTTCATGCAACATCGTCAATGTGGGTTGGAATGGGGATATCCCACAGACAGGGCATTATTGGGAATAACTTCTTAACATTAACAAACCAAGTAGCGAATTATTTGTGTTTGAAATTGAACACCTTGACTACATTTTGCAACTCATGGTAATCATTCATTCTTTTGGCTAGGTTCTCTATAGCAAATCTCTGATAAGTGTATTTACTCTTGAGAACTTTGAGTTTTACATTTACCATCACACGCTTTTGCTTAGTGTCCTTGTGGTGCTTGAACTCATCCTCATACAACAAGTACAAGTTGGACACTTGCTTCTCTAATTTTGATTGTAGCAGTTCAACAATTAACATAGCTAGGTTTGCATATCAAAGATTGGCAAGCTCCATGTATTCTGTCATCTTCTCAATTTGCAACTCCTTCATATGGATTTTTGCCTTATTGTAAGCATCTATCCCATTAACAATAAGTTGCCAAACTTCTCTTCCTTGCTAGAGTTGCTGGAGGGTTTTATTTACTTTTGCCTTCGCCAACTAGATGTGCTTTTCATTAACTTCTTTCTGTATACCAACTTGATATCTGTGATGATCCTTAACTCTCTCAAAATTGAGAGCCTCTAATTTCCAAGTGGCTAACTCTATTGTTGTCTTCTGGCGAAGGACTCAAACCTTCTCCATGGAGAGGTTTCTATTTTCAGCTACCAATCTCCTTAGCTTTGTGTTTGCTTTGGCTAATTGCTCATGTTATTGATGGATAAAGTTGGTTAATTTTTGTTTATGCTCATCAACATTTTGTAGGAGATGGTTCTCTATGGTCTGTTGCACATTCTCCTGGTGGGTTAGATCCAAGGCCTTCTAAATTTTATGTTGGGAAGCCTCTACCAAGGATCAGTAGAGCACTACTATCTCCATTGCATCCTCAGACCCTTTAAGTTTGGTGTGAAGTTGTTCAAGAGCTTCATCTCTTGTTAGTGTCAAGTTAAGAAATGCAAGGTCAACAATTTGGGCTCTTAATTTGGCAATGTTAGTAGCCAAGTGTTCGTTTGGCTCCTTAGCTATTTCAAGTTGCCCTTCCAAGATAATGTTTTTTCCCTTTACCTCTAGTAGCTCCAACTGGGTTGTAGTAATACTATCCAAAATATTGAAGACATTTAGAAGTGGTTGCTTGGTTCCCACCAATCGGTCTAGTAGTTCTTCATGTTGTGCTATGCTTAATCTACCACTTATGATCCTTGTGGACGTTTGTACATCTTTGAGTGTAGTGACGTTTGGTATAGACGCCGCAGGTGCATTGAGTGTTTTGACAATTTTGTCAGCAACCACTTTTATTGTTGTCTCCTGCTCTTGGTGTTGCATCACCAGCATTGTTGCCTCCTCACCTTCCTCCAAACACACCAAGAAGGTCATGGTGTTCCCAAAAATTTCTAGGAGTGGTTGCTATTATGCGAGAGATACCATGACCTCTTTAGCACTAGGATTCGACCTCATGGACAATTATGTTCATTAGGCCAAGAAAATAGATCCACCTTCCCCCATTAAGTTGACTATCTAGGCCATCTCATTTAGGTGACTCATTGTTGGTTGATACACAAATGGGTCCCTACCACTCATGCCTGCTCATTGCTCTTATTTGCTCAAGAGCCATTCTTGATATTTGTGCAATTGTTGGGCTATTACAGTGACATTTGACACAGTTGTTTGAGTGGTAGGTGGAAGTGATGGCTATTTCTCCTCTTCTTAAATGATTGTTGTAGGTGTTTTATCTTTCATCATCTCCACCCAAGTAGTGGTTAGAGTATGCTTGATAGCATCATTTGTATAATGGACTATCCCTCCCCTTTAGCAAAATTTTTTTGATGAGGCATGGAAAGAGGAGTGTCTTCCCTTCACATCCATTCTCTTTAAATTGCTTCTCTATCTCCAAATCGATTAGTTGTGGAAGGTTGATAGGGAATCTCCCACTTAGAGCAGCACACACATAGGTAAAAAAGGTAGTGATTTTGCTGGGCCTCACCATAGGGTTTAGGTGAAAGGCTATAATCTTGTAGTGAATTCTTTTTGCTAGTGCGGGCACACCATACTTCTTGTGGTCAACACCATAGCATTGTCAAACCCATTCCTTTTTGATGCTGGGGTTCTCTTGCATCAATATCTTAATGAGATTCACCTTGGTTTTTTTGGCATCCTAAGCACTTTAGCAATGCCCTACACCAAGTAGGACATTGAGATGTCCTTGATTTTGACCATTGAACTGGATTGCCTGTTGTTCCAGAATAAGAATGTCTCTCCCATATACAACTCCCTAGTGAAAGTGATAATTGGCCACATGGGAGAGGTATTCATTTGGTCTTGTACTTCTTTAGGTGCTTGCTCCAGGAAAGAGCCAAATTTTAACTCCTCGAGCACTATTTTTTGGACCTCCCATAATGTAATTTGATTTAGGTAGGCTTCTATTAAGGTCACCTCAAGGTTTGCTTACTAAAATGGTGCCTCATCCTAGTGGGAATATTCTATTGCTACTACTAGTTCTAGAATTTGACGAATAGATTCCACCTCAACCTTTTTCCTAAGAGGACCTATGGCATGGATTACAAGTGGGTCTTCTTGAGCTTGTTCTTGGCCCTTTCTTGTTCTTGGTCATTTCTCTCTTGGTTGAGATGGTCTTCCTTCTTACATGTGTTTGCCTTTCGGTGCCATCTGCAATCACAACACATCCATGGATTAGTAGATATAATGTGTAACTTTGAATATTTGAATATCTTATCTCATTAGTTAGTTACACTTGGCTAAGGTTGGACCATGATAGATTGATTATTTTATTCTTATTTTATTAATTAACTTTCATTATAAGTGTCACTAGAGCTTGTTGGAAGAGTTTAACTTTTATAATTTGGTGTTTAAATGTTGATTTCTTAGTTAAAACTTTGTGGGAGTTAGAAAAAATGGCAATTTTTTTTGTCAAAAATGACATATTTGTGGCTCCCATGGCTAAGAGCTTACCGCTAGTAGCTATAGGGTTGAAGAATGAAGTGATTTGAATAAATGGTTAGGAAGTTATGGGCTTTGGAAGGTTTTGGGCTTTGAAAATTTGAAAAATTTCCTTGGCATTTATAGCAAATGTGAAATTTTAAAAGGAAGTCACACATATTATACTATTTTTGCACTACATCAATGGGGTAGTGTATATGATGCCTCATATATGCATGGGCTCTATTGACGGGGCTCCATTTATGGGGTCCATAAACAAAATTTTCAAATGTGAATATCTTGAAAAATACAAGGAATTTTTGAATGAATCTGGAGTCCATGGAGTCCCAGAAAAGTCAAGAATATGATGAAATCATTGAAGAGGATCTTTGAAAGCTCATAAATTAAAAAATTTGATGAAAATGTGTGCATTGAACAAAATATGTAAAGGAGCACATGGTTGGATGCAGAAGATGGATGTATGAAAGATTCTGATTGCAAGAATGCCCAAGGATAAGGTGCTTAATGAACCCAACCAAGAGATATACAGGTGGATCCTTCCCATAGCAAGCACATGCCTTGTTTGTCATTTCATAACTTCAACCTAAGGAGTCCATGGGCCTCATAGGTGATTAATGATTTATGGAAGTTAAGGACCAAAACTTGGAAGATTCTATCAAAGAATTCAAGTATGTCTGACAAAGACATTGAATCAAGAACATGGACATTGGCAATGAGGTGAGTTATGGGTAGCATAGATGGATAATAGAGAAGGCAGAATGGAATTCTGAATTGAGATCATAAGAAGTTCGTTGTGAATTTGTGTTTAAATGACCTAAGAAGATCCATCCTTAGTCTAGACCAAAACCAACCACTTTTAGTGACTTTGCATCACCACTCCAAGACTGATCCACCCCCTCAAGACATAAGAGTGCTCCCATAGAATAGCCACCACTCCATAAAGAGAAGAAAAGAGAAACAGGAAGTAGGAGAGAGCCTTAGTTAGAGGGAACCATGAGGCATGGGTAACATGTATTTCTTGTTTCATAATTAGTGCTTGTAGCCTATTTATTTGTCTAAGGGATGTGCTTTGAATTCCCATTATGTTTTTTTATTTTTTATTTTTTATTTTTATTTCTTTTTGGATGGGAACCACACCATGCAAAGACTTTATTCAACTTCCTGTTATTGGTTGACATGGAATGGTAAGAAGTCTATGAAAACACTCATGCATTCAAGCAAGTAGAAGAGTACAAAGAGTATTGAGTCTCCTTGAAGTCACACCTTGTGCAAATCTTTGAATCCTTTCCAATTCTAGAAACTACCAAGGTCACAAATTTATTAAAAGTTTATTTAATAAACAAGGACCTTAATCTTCCAAAACAAGGAAAACCATAGAGTTTGTGGATGGGTGGATGTCATGGACTCATTGGCTATTCCATGAAAAAGAAACCATGTCTTAGCCATCAATACAAAAATTCAGAAATAGAAACCAGACATTAGCAAACAAAACATTAAGCACAAACCACCATTAGTAACAGTTATAATGCCACTGTGTCCTATTAGCAGAAAGAACATTTATTAACAAAAATTAGAAAATCACACTAAAATAAAGTAAAATTTATAAAAAAGTGTAAAATACTCAAGAAAGATTTAAATGACTAATGATGGTGTAAAACAAAAGAAATGGTGTAAAATAGGAAGAAGTTTTAAAATGAAAAATGTGTAAAATAAACAATTTGGAAACAAAAATGTATAAAATAAAAAATATAAAAATGAAGGAGCCATGTATATGATTAGCATAGATGGCCATCTCCCACATGACTAAGTTGGAAGGAGGAGATCTGAAAAATTGAGTGTGGTTGTCCATCCATTGAGGTATTTGTTACATTGGCTTGTAGAAAGGCTTTATCTGTTGGATGTTCACCAACTACTTTTTATTTAGGATTTTAGGTTTGTATATGATCATGACCCCAAAAGAAAAGGTTTTATTAATTATATAAGGCCCCTTCCATAGCTTTTGGAATTTGGTTTATTGCAATATATGTGTGGGATTCCAATAGAGAACCTTATCTCCTGGTTGAAATTTTACTTTTTGTATTCTAAGATCATGACATTGTTTGTTGAATGCCTTGTGCACTTCATTCAAAGATAGGGCCACCAATTGATTTTTGTCTAACACATTTAGGTTGATCAATCTTTCTTTTTGTTCTAAACTTAGGTCAAGATCCAGGTCGCAGGTTGTTAAGAGTGTATGAAGCTTGGATAGAATTGGGAGCATTGGAAGTTTTTTATACACGAGCTCATAGGAAGAGTAGCTAATAGGGAGTTTCCATGTTGAGAGCTAGGCCCAAAGGACATCAGTGAGTTTTGTGCTCTAGTCTCTCCTATATTTGCTAATAGTTCTTGTTAGCATCTTTGTGATCTCCCTGTTAGTCACTTTTATTTGACCATTGGCTTGAGGATGATAAGATGTTGTTAATTTATGTTCAACCCCCAAGCGTTGCATGAGTTTTCAAAAAGTGGAACTTGTAAAATGAGTTCTATTGTTAGAAATTAGTGCATGTGGCATCTCAAACTTGTTCATCACATTTTGTTATATAAATCAAGTAGTAGTGGATGATGTATAGTTAGTGATAGTTACTGCTACTACCCATTTGGTATAGTAGTCAATGATGAAGATTATATATGTCTTCCCATGAGACATGGGTGTGATGGGACTTATGAAATTTATGCCCCATATGTCAAAGGGTTCTAGTGGTTGAATCCACTATTGAGGACCCTCCATATGTGTGGTCATCCCACCATCTTGTTGAAAGCACTCACAGAATTAGAGAAGTTGGTGGGCATTTTTAAAGATTGTGGGCCAATAGTATACTACCATTAGGATTTTTATGGTTGTGCATCTCCCAACATAGTGGCCTCCACAAGGTCTCTCATGAGCATCCTGAAGAATGTGCAATTGATCTACATTAGGTACACACCAATGAAAAAGTTTATTTGCACACACCTTGTAAAGATGTATATTGATTTTTATGAAGTGCTTAGATTGATGAAAAAGCTATTGTTTCTTCCTGTGGTCTAGATCTTGTGGCATATCTTGAGTGAGAAGATAAGTGAGGATGCCATCAACAACCACATTAAGATCTTTTGGTTCTATGGGCATTTGTTCATTTATTACATCAACAAAGAGGAGTTCATTAGGAAACAGATCAGATATTGAGCTTTTCTCCTCTTTATTATCCCATCACAACCAAGACAAGTGATAAACAACCACATTTTGAGTTTCCTTTCGATTTATCATTGTAAGGTCGAATTGCTACAAGATCACTAGCCATCGTATAACACAAGGGCTTACCATTGGCTTGTTCATGAGGAAGTGGATGGCACTATGATCAATGTGCATAAACACTCTATATTCAAGCACATAGTGCCTAATTGTTTCTAAAGCATACACTACCACCATTAGTTCTTTCTTCATGGTGGTGTAATTTAGTTGTGCATCCATAGTGCTTTAACTTGCATAGTGGATGTAACATGGACATTTCTTATCATCTAACTTCATAAGCACAACTCCTAAGGCATAGTTAGATGCATTCATCATGATATGGAATGGTTTGGACCAGTTAGGTGCTCATAGAATTAGAGTCTCTATGAGCTTCTGTTTGAGGCTATGGAATGCATTTTCACATTCCTTAGTCCAGATTAAGGGAACATCTTTCTTTGTTAGCTCGACCAATGATTTCGTAATCTTAGAGTAATTCTCTATAAATTTCTGGTAGTAACTAATGTATCCAGGGAATGACTAAACATCTTTGATGATTCTTGGTTGGTGAGTGATTTCTTGGATGATCCTTATCTTTTCAAGGTCTACCTTGATCCCTTCTTATAAAATTCAATGCCCCAATACAATGCCCTCTTGGACCATGAGATGACTCTTTTGCTAATGAAGTCGTAGATTTATTTCCACACATCTTTTTAGTACTTTCTCAAGGTGGTCCAAGGCTTGCTTGAATGTAGTGTCATAAGTGAAGAAGTCATCCATGAAGACTTCCACTCCACTACCCATTTGCTATTGAAAGATACTTAAGACTAGATGTTGGAAAGTGGTAGGACCATGGCATAGACCAAAAGGCATCTTGCAATATGCAAAGTTTCCCTAGGGACTTGTGAATGTTGTTTTGGCCTCATCTTCTTATGTAATTTGGATTTTGTTATAGCCATTATAACCATCCAAAAAGCTATAATAGAATGCCTAAATATAATGTCCAACACCTGATCAACAAATGATAATAGAAAATGATCTTTGAGCATTGCCATATTTAATAGCTTGAAGTCAATACAAACTTGTCATTTGTCATCTCTCTTTGGCATTATCATGAGTGGGTCGATCCACTCACTATCTGTAATAAGGTAGATGAAACCTACCTTAAGGAGTTGCTCCATCTCCTCTTTAAAAATTTGCTTTAATTTTGGGTTCAATCGTTGTTGTGGTTGCCTCCTTGGCTTCATGAATGGATTAGTGTAAATGTAATGCTAGGATATTCGTGGATTAATTCTAGTGAGTTTTGGATATGACAAGCAAAGGATGTTGGCCATTTGTTGACCACTTTCAATAGTTTTTCTTTCTGCTTGAGAGCAACTTTGGCATTAAGTATGACTAGCTTGCCATTTTTCAAAAATGCATATTATAGGCTAGTAGGTAGAGTTTTCAATTTAAGGGGATCCTATTTAAAATTCTTAGGGATCTCCAACTCCCCCTAATTAGTATTAGTGTTTTCATCATTAGATAGTTGGTGATGAACTTACTCTAGCTTATCCATGCCTATGAAATAAGCACATGTTAGGCTCTTAGTAAGTTCCATGCACATTGTACTATTGTTAGAATCAACAGTCAGCCACTAGGTGCCCTATTTTTTTGTGACTAGTATGTATAGACACCTTTGAATATTTGCCTCATGTTCACACTACTTGCATGTGGAAATAGATGCTTATTTCACAAACCAAAGTTTTTGCATGCAATTGCACCTTGTATCGCTATACGCGATGCATGGAAACTCATCTCTTCTTGATCTTTTCAAATGTGTTTTCCTTTGATATCTCTATGGAAAGATCTCTAATGCCCATTCTTGCATCAATAGTGCTTAACCATGCCCTTCTAATAATGATTGGGAAGTCCCCCTTATAGTTCTTAACCTTGATTATTAGGAAATTAGTAGGATAAGACCACCCATAAACAATGTTTAAAATGTATTCTACTAGTCTCAATGGAATAGTGATGGACTGGTCCACCAATTCCAATATGATATTTCTCTTCTTAAGAGGTAGTAGGTTCCAAGTGGTATACATCTTATGAGATATCAACTTTACACTGGAACTAGAATTAAGAAGAGCTTTACATGATTCATTCTCAGTAATCTATAAATAGATAAGGGGACTCCTAGAATCAGAAAATTTCCTAAGAAGGTTGCTAGCCTAGATCTAATCAAATGTGGCATGGATGAGCATAACAGTATGGATTTTGGGCAGCATTTGGTTTGAAGGGGACTTGATCAAATGGTTTGTAGAGGTTGAGGTAGGAGTAGGATGACTAACTACCTAAGTCTGTGAGGGCTTAGTGGAGCTATTAGTTTAGAAGAATGGTCTTTTATGAGGATGAGGTTCTGAATCTCTTAGTTGATGAACTAGTTGTAGATTGAGAGCCTTGGTAGTGTTGCATTTCTACGGTTGGGTTGGAAGTTCATCTTGCATGGATAGAGTAGGTGGTAGTTGCATTGAGGATGGAGGAAAAAGTGCAGAAATAAGAGGAGGATAAGGATAAAACATGGCATCCCTTATAGAATGCGGAGAATGAGCTTTGTAGTATTCAAGAGGGTGGTAGTGATGTTGAAAAGGAGAAAAATGACTAGAAGAGTCATGTGGAAATAGGGGTTGTTGAATGCAATATCCATATGGATTTGGTTGCCTATAAGGTATTACTTCCTTGGTGGTAACATCCCCCATGACTATGGTTGGTGCTACTATTGATATTGTTCATATATTTGTGGTGGAGTTTCACTTGGATAATATTGTTGTTGCTGATGGAATTTCTTGGGATTACTTTAAGGATAAGAGAATCTTCTAGGTGTTTGCCTTTTTGCTAGTTGTGGATTCAAAGCATACACTCTAGACTCCTATAAGTGTGACACAATGGGGCAACATCCCTTAGGATGTTTATATTGGTAAATGTCACACCCATAATCATCATTTAATTTAGTTTTTGCAACTTCATCTACTCCAAAAATCTTGTCCTTACCACTTTGGTAGGCATGTTCAACTTCTTTTTGCCTCTCATGGTTATGATTACTACTTTGCTTTCTTGATTCTTCGACAATTTTCAAAGTAGTTTAGAATTTTTCATCTAATGAATCCCACATTTTATGCACCTTGGTTGAAATTTTAGGCATAGATTTTTGGATTGGCAAGGTCTTCCTATTTACCACCTCATCAAGTAATGATTCCTCTCCATTGTCACAAAATTGGACCTCCCTCTTTTTGATGGAAGGATCCCTGTTGTATTCTTTTGCACTTTTGCATTCCCTCAACTCTCCTTCTTCTTTTGCTACCTACTTAATTAGTCTTTAAATCTGATGGGTTCTAAGTTTAGATAGTCTCCCTTGGGCATAGACCCCAAGAGTTCTCCTTGTTTCTAATCTAAGCCCATCTATGATATGATGAAGTTGTTCCCACTAAGAATAACCATGGCTAGGGCATTGGTGTATGAGAGAATAGTATCTACCCATGGTGGAATCCAAGGGTTTATGGTTTTCTTACTTTCATCCTTGGATCTGCCTTCTTAAATTAGACACTCTAAAGTATGTCTGATACTTATCAGTAAATAACTCTAGCATTGTACTCCACTTACAGATGGATTTCAGCTCCAAAGATTGGTACTAGCTTTTTGCTTCCTTGATGAGTGTCCTAGGAAATAGCTTTAGTTTCTACCAATTGTTTTCAATATTTTTTAAGGCATAGGCATTGTGAAAATCTTGAAAATCTATCTTTGGAACAAAATTATGTTCCCCCTCAAATCTAGAAATATTGTTCATATCAAGTCATTTGATCCGACTATCTTTCACATGCCTAGTTGGAATTTTTACAACCTTTGTGATAGTTAACATGCTTTGAGTTACCAACAAAGGCTCATCATCATCATTATTTCAATGATATCCTTTACTACCCCTTCGATCATTGTGGGCCTAGCAATCATCATTATTGTCCCACTGTTCACCTCCATCACAGTTGTTCTTTCTGTGGCATTTGTTAGAACTAGAAGAGAAAGAAAAAGATGTAGATGAAAAGGATGAAGAGGGAGGAGGATTGGCACCACAATGGTGTCTACCATATTTTCTTCAGTTGTTACAATCATGTTTGTTAATATTCTTATCCTCTTGATGCTTGTTTGAGCCCCTACCTTGATTATCATTTTTATCTAAACCTAGATTAATGATAGTGGAGTGCAGATTAAGGGTTGCATCTCCATCATTAGTAATAAAGAGTGGAGAATCTTCATGTTGAAAGCTCCTAGAGGAAGGATCCTCATTGTTTTCTTGTTAAGTAGGAACAAGGGATTGGTAAATTGTTTCCCCTTCATAGACTCATGGTGCTTCTCTTGGTGTCAATCTCTCCTACGTTTTGTTTTAGTGGGATGATAGTCCTGATAGTCATAATCATGCATAATGTACTCCTCTTGAAGATCTTGGATGCCCAACCTCCTAAGAGTTTGAAGAAACATCATGGGCACAGATCGATTGGGAGACATTACAATATTGCCTTTCATATCACACCATCGTAGTTGTTCATTCTAATGCAGGCTGAAGGTGAAGTTAGGCACATACTTATCTAGATGAGTATACACCACCTTGCATTCTTGAGGAACTAGCAGTTTAGTATCATCATGCTAATGAGAAGAAGAAATTTTGCAATACAAATAGGATATTATTATGCTTATGTGATTATATTATTTGTGAGAATGATTTTGACCTTAGGGTTTGTCCAATGATGTTAATGATGTTTACTAAACCTAGATAGCACATGTTTCAACAAAAAGAGTCCCCAACAATGACACCAATGATGAGTGGTTGAGTACCCTGATGCTCAACCATACGAATCATGAAGCGTTCACACATGATCCAGTCGAATTCTGTGGACTTTATGTCTTCTAATACACTAGTCTTCTAGGAAGTGAACTTTGCCCTAATAGTCATTCGTTGTCTTCCTAATTACACTTATGATGTGGAAAGATATGGTTAATTGTAATCAAGGCATATGATTTTAATTATTTTATGTTTTATGTTCTTGGTGTTTGAAATAGAGAAATGAAGTAATTTAATAACTAGTTTAATGTAACTAATTAACTAATCTCTCACTAGTCCTAACATAGGCATCCAGTCCCACTTTCCGTATACGTCCTAAACCCATGTATCCATCACTAGGATTATTAAGCGCTATGCTATTAGGTCAACTAAGCAATAACATTGTTGGGATTACCAAGTGAATATGTGTTTATGCTCGAAGAGGTCGTACTTATGTGTTTAATCTATTTAGCTTAATTAATTAACTAATCACTTGAAGTCTAATTTAGTTTAATTAATTACATAATTAACAAAAATAATAAATGCATAAATAAATCATTAATCTATTCCAAGTGCTACAAGGTTTGATTAAAAGGCTCATCTTTATTACCGTTCACATTGGTGTGTTCAAGTACAACAGTGCTCGAATAAAGATTTGTACACTTTTTGACTCCTGTTGTAGGCACTCGGAGAAATATTCTAACTCTCAATTGATAAAACTAGAAGGGCTCTACTACAACTATGACTTGACCCCCTATAAACATAGTTGGTGAGTGCGTATTTATAGATTTTATTGTAGCACTACATTGATGGGGCCCCATAGACACAACAAATGCTACATCGACATGGCCCCGTTGATAGGGCAACACCATGTAGATGAGGCCATGTTGATGGAGCCCCATCGATAAGGCCACATCAATGGGGGCCCATTGATGTGACAAAATGATGATTCATCAGCATTATTCATCATTTTCTTTGGTTTGCTAAGTAACATAGAAAAGGTTTTTCTAGAGTTGCTTAGGATATTTGTGCTAATAGTTAGAAAGATTAAGGACTTGTTCTCATTAATTGTTATAACTAGGGTATTTCTCTTGTAGCAAAATGGATTGTAGAGTGCATTTATGAAGATGATGTTTGGATACTCCTTTTAGAAAATAGACTTACGCGAGAAAAACCTAAGAATGATAACAAATGATTTTCTAATAACTTTGTTCACTGTCTTCTTTTTCTTTAGGCCATTTCTATTCATAGTTATCCAATTCCTAAAGAAATTTTGAAGACATGTGTAAGCTTAGTAAATATTTGAATTATAATCATATTATAGTTTCAGAAGATATGCTTAACCAACTTAACTTGTTGTGCCTTTTTTTCAATGAAGGAGCTTAGGCTACTAGTGCATCTAGATTGTGTACCACTTGGAATAGATTTTGTATCATTGTAATTTCTTGTTTGTGTAGACATGAAAGATATATTACTTGGAAAGAAATTTCTAATTTCGATGGTTTGAATCGAAAGAGGAACAAGAATTTTCAAAATTTAATTTCTAATCTTGAGAATTTATTTAAAGTTAATAATTTCTATCAAGCTTTTCCAGATATTTTTTTTGGAAGGATGGCAAATATATTTTTTCTTTTAATTTGAAGTTTCTTATGAGATGATTACAATGAATGATTTATTCAAAAAAAATTCAATAAGATATGAAAAATACAATTATTATTGTACTTTTAGATGAGGAAAATAAAAGAAATTTGGAGAGCTTCTACATTTCTTTAAATTTGTATTTTTTATGGTGTCTTATTCATCAAGGTCTTCCTATCGATACTCATCTTAAAAATATGAGAAATATTTCTCCTCAATGTCCTCTTTATAGAAATGAAAACTTATTTTTTCATGTTTTTTTAGTGTCTTATTACTTAGCATGCTTAGAAATGAACATCCATAATTTGCAATAACTTTTAACCAAGTATTAATGAAGTCATTTTTGGTGATAAGCTTGCTTGGTCTACTTTATTTCTTTGCATTTGGAATTATCTTCAATTACTTATTCTCTACTCTATTTGGAAGCTTTAGTATGTAGTTATTTTCCAGTAGAAGGAATATAATTATGACTTTTCTTTAGGTGTTAAATACCAAATTCTCAAAAATGTTGCTTCTTAGCTAAAACGTCAAGTAAAAAAGCTCCTAGTGAAAGCTGAATACTTAATTTATTTTCTACAGTATTAATTTCTTTTTCTTTTGGAGGCTCAAAGTGGAAAGCTTTCAGCATTTGTTGCTATTTGTTCTTTATCTCTTATTGATGTATTCTATTTTCTTTAGAGAGAGTTTTCTCCTTTTCTTTACAATAAATCTTTTAACAAGAAGTGAAAAGTTATAAAAATTCTTTTGAATAAGGGCTAGGCCTAATCCTTTTCCTACCCTAGAGGGGAGGTTTTTTAGGATTAGTTGTAAAGATGAAAACTTGAAAAAATATTTTCAAAACCACTGGTCTTTTTCTTTAGACTCTCTCTTTAACAAATTGATGTACTCTAAATGTTTTAATCTTATTTTTTATCTTTTTGGGCTCTGACACCTTATCCACAAAATGTGAGTTTAGGGTTATTAAGACCAAGTTTCTTTGTGTAGGTATTTGTTGTGTTACAATTGACTGTCTTATTTTTCTATACTAAATATGGCATGGCATGCATGTTATGTTTAACATGATAACTCTCATGTACATCTTGATGATACATTTTGTAAATGAAAGTTTAGACATACTTAGTGAGTAATAAGATTGATTGTCATGTTTAGATGCCTTTTTTTTTTTTTTAAAGAAATCACTCAAAGGAAAAAATATATTACCTAAAAAGGTTAAAATGAGATCATAGGTACATGTGCTACAAAAATAATACCATGAGTAGTAAAATTGTTACATGGACTTACTAGCCCTATTCAGTTATATTTCACAAGTTAAAGTGAAGGTTGCAAAGGATAATCCAAATGAGTAGCAGGGTTAGAGGTTGATATGGAAATAAGTGTTGACATGGCTAGCAAAATTTGCATGTGTTACCCATGTAGTGATGGTTACATGCTATAGAACATTAGGCATTAATAGAGTTCTTAGATGCAAAATTCCAAGAGAAAGCTATGGGATTTAGGCAGTTGATGTCCTAGAGGTTTGTAGGCTAGAGGTCATGGTAGGGATGTCTTGTAGTTATAGGATGACTCCATTGTAGGAAACCATGCTTTGTTGGTAGATTGAAGATTATTTTCCTTCATAATATGAATGGAAAGAGTGTGGAGATCCTCATAGGTTCCATGCTATTTTAACCATCATCAATAGAATTACATGGCCCTAATTCTGTTGTAAACATTATCACAAGGATATGTAGGCTTGTTGGGGAGGCTTCATATCCTTTGATTAGGCCACAAACATTCTTTTTGAAGTAGGGTTTAGGGCTAGATGCATCAAAGTAGGAACACATCTCAAGTCTTTAAGGGATTAGTTGTTTATATGTGTGTGTGCATCTCGTTTGTTTTGTTACTTGTGCATTTACTAAGGGATACCTACTATACGACTAACCTTGGACTAACAAGCTACATGTGCTTATGCTATACTTGTAGGTATTGTGAGCATTAAGACCTAGTCCATCTTGATTTTGTCCTCCCATGTTATTACTTTAGGATCCTTGGGTGATGCAATGTAATGCTTTTCAAGGGCAACATCATAACACTTGATATCATAGTCATGGTTCATGTTTTAAGGTTGATGGTGGTTTATGGTTCATGATCATGGTTGTTGCTTACAATTCCTATGCTACCATTGTGCATAAGAAGAAGAGAAAAGGAAGCCACATCTTTGGCAATGCTTATACTAGTTCTAGTCATCTCAAAGGACCACTTGAAAATAACAATATGGAAAAGATTGTACACAAAGAAGTGCACAATGTAATATTCAAATATGAGTACTTAAATGATGGTGAGAAGATACCTTTTAAGGAGCATGAGGATGAATCCCTTGACATGATATAAAAGCTATGGAGTCAAGTCTTAGAAGTTGATAGTGTGATCCTCAACTACTTGCTAATTATTGAATGGATTAAAATGGTTCATGAACTTGTGAACAAAATATATATCCCATACCTGTGAGAATTGAATTTAAGAGTTAAAATCAAGATCTTTATAGCTCAAAATTTTATGCTATAAAAATAGGTTGAATAGATGGGAGATGTTGTTGATGCCATCCAAGTCTCTATGGGTGATCTCATACAAAGAATGATGATGCTAGAGGCAAAGATAGAGGAGCTTGAGGATCAGCTAGCTGTCTAGGAAAAGGAAATCACATATGGATTTGGATGGTCAACATAAAAATTTTGTGCTAAAGAAGGCAAGGTCTATAAAGGTGATTGAGATGATAGGTTCCTAAATACCTTCATCTTCAAGATAGAGTGATTCCTAGAGATGAATGACTATCCTAAGGAGATGAAAGTTAGCATTATTTCCTAATTCTTAGGAAAAGTTACTCAAACTTAGTGGCTTAGCATTATTTAATTAATGAAGTTGGGAACAACTTGAAGAATAGTTGAGACATGGGACAACCTTAAAATAGCTTTGTTTAACAACTTTTTTCTAGGAATATTCATTAATAAGGCTTTGACAAAGTTGAAAGAACTCCAAAAAAAGGAAAGCTAGAGAATTATCTCAAGAACTATCAAGAAGTGCTATTATAAATTATTGTAATGGATGATGAGACCAAAGTCCGTCTCTTCTTTAATGTCTTAAAATCTTAGGCACAAAGAGAAATCAAAACATTTAAGACCATGAAATATAGAGAGGCACTTGAGTTGGTAGCTAGTTTGGTGGTCAATTCCAAGCCCCAAAAGCAAGACAAGAATAGTGTTAATGCACCCAAAAATAGTAAAAAGCTTGGTGGGTAATCTAGTAGACCTAGAGAAATAAATTTTGGAAGTGGCTTTTAAGGTTCATATATTATTATTACCCATGGTTCCCAAGCTTGTTACTAGGGTAATGGGAAGTAACAGGCTCTTGAAGGTTATGATAGATTTAGAGATAAGTGTCCATACTTTGGAGGATCCATGAATAATCCTAACCAGGTGTTCTAGCATGAGGTGTTTTTATTTTCTTGAAATTACCCACAAAATCCTAATTAATGACCAACTAGAAGGGATTAATTGGATGAATGATGGTTAAACACTCTTGAGTATCAATCATAAGTTCAGTTACAAGTAACCAAGGTGCATGAGAATGGGTAAGAGGTCTAGATCCTTAGGATGATTGAATAGATCTCTCAAAGCTTAATGACTATTTAGCAAAATAGGGTAGACAATTGAAGTAAGTGACAAGTATGCATTTGGTATAAATGGTTCTAGTGTAGTTTCCATCAAAGATTGTAAAGGCCTTCATTGACATAGGTGTCCATCATTACTTTCTCTCACTATAAATCACTCATTCGCTTAATTTACAAGTCAAACTAGCTTCAATATCTTGTAAGTTAGAAAAATTCTATCTAATTTGATGTACTAGAGTAGTAAAAAAGGTGGTGTGGAAAGTTAGGTCTTTTAGTCCTAAATATTAACTCTTTCCAGATCATCCTTAGATAAGAATTGTTTTTAAAAGCAAAAGTACTAGTTACCCTATACCTTGATGTCCTCTACATTTCACATGAGGAGTTACCTTATGTAGTGAAGACCTTTGCACTAGGAGTAACTAGTGCTCTTCATAATTTCTAAATTGCTTCACCTATGATAATGAAAAAGGTTTCTCAAGACCAAACCCAACAAATTTTCCCTATCATCTCTAGAGAGGTGGAAGAGAAAAGCACTATTCAAATAAATGTGTGGATTAAGAATATGCTAGAAAGATATGAGGATCTAATGCCAATAGAGTTTTTTAGAGAATTATCAAAATATTATGTAGTAGATCACAAGATTGAGTTGTTATCTAGAACTACCCCTCCTAGATAGTAACCTTATAGAATGACTGTTGTTATGCTAGTAGATCTAGAGAAGTAGTTAACATGTTTGATGGAGAAGGGTTACATTCGATCATATAAATCTCCATATCAAGTCCTAGTGTTATTTTTCAATAAAGAAGATGATGCATTAAAACTATGCTATGATTTTAAGCTCATAAACAAGTACATTATCAAGAATAGATATCCAATATCTTTGGTTTCAAACTTACTCAACTAACTAGTGGGGGTTTTAATCTTCTCTCAAGCCAACCTTTGCCAAGGTTACTTTCAGGTGTGGATTGTGGAAGGGAATGAAGAAAAGTCAACATGTGTAACTTGTTATGGCTCATATGAGTGGATAGTCATGCTTTTCGGTTATGCAATGTCCTTGATATGTTCTGCACACTTATGAAAGAGATGTATTGCTTGTACCTTGACAAGTGTGCGGTGGTATATCTTAATGATATCCTGATGTACTCTTATGTTATGGAAGAACATAGTCATCATTTGAATTTGGTATGATCTAAATTATAAAAGCACAAGTTGTATGTTAAGTATGAGAAGTGTAAGTTTGGAAATGTAGAGCTAGAATTCTTAGGTTACATCATTGGTGAAGAGAGGGTGAAACCATATTCGAAGAAGGTAGAGGCCATTTTACATGACCTATCTTGAAGGATGGACATGAGTAGTGCTAATTCTTAGGATTGGCTAGTTATTACAAGAAATTTGTTTATGGGTTCTTTGGAGTGATGGAAGCCTGGACTAATTTACAAAAAAAAAGAAAAAAGAAACAAGAAAAAAGATAAATAAATAAATAAAAGATATTCCTTAGGACTATAACATCTACTGATAAGAAGCTTTTGATAAGATTAGGTCGATCCTTATAACTTGGCCCATGTTGGCACTTCTTGACTTCTCAAAGTAATTCAAAGTTCATACTAATTCTTTGAATGAGGAAATTGGAGGGGATACTCTTATAGGACAATCATCTAGTGGTGTTCAAAGCAAAGAAGTTAAATCCAATAGAGCATTTATGGTCGATGCATGTAAAGAAGATGTTGCCATTGTGCATTGTCATTAGAACATCAACCAACTAATGTATTATTTTCAATGGATTATGATTATGCATTTCTTGTAGTTTTATATGTGTGTTATATTTTTATATTATTTTACTATTTTCATAGGTGTTAGGAATAAGAGAAGATTATTGGAGTTATATTTGATTTATTAGGACTTTAAAGATGATGTATTTATACTTAAATTGCTGCTAAGAATACATCTCCCTATCAGACAAGACATATTGTCTTAAAGATATATGTCTTATGTGAAAGATGAATGTCTCCTAGATTGACTTGCAATTCTAGAAAGATGTCTACAACATCTGCATGATGTCTCCTCTAAACCTAAGATGTCTACTGTATGAACTGTGGCTCTCAAGTAGTACATTTCTTCTACTTCCAAGACATCTCCTTTAATGAGAACAACAACTATAGTTTTGTATTTAGGTGCCAAACAATCCCAAAAGGTTATAAGTAGGCTTCAAGACCTTTCATTTTGAGAAGGGAGCTTGTAGAATGAAGAAGGATCCTAGAGAGGTCAATAAAAGTAAGGAGAGAAAGTGATATTGATCTTCATTTAAGCATTCATTGTAGTAAGGCTTTATCATGATTTGTATATGAGTGTGTTGTATTAGATCTTGAGCACTACTCTATCCTTGGCATTTGCTTCTAGGATTTTGCATTTCTTTTTTATTTTCTAGCAAGAATAATGAGTTGTTTCTTTCTTTTTTTCAATTTTGTGTGAAATT
This sequence comes from Gnetum montanum, assembly GCA_015680685.1. Lineage (NCBI taxonomy): Eukaryota > Viridiplantae > Streptophyta > Gnetopsida > Gnetales > Gnetaceae > Gnetum > Gnetum montanum. The sequence goes on from MNCI01012880.1 coordinate 26,452, forward strand.
TTGAAGGGTTTAGTTTCAATTTTTAGGTTATTGATTCTAGGTTGATGAGTGGCGAGGTACCCCTACACTCAACCATATGAATACAAGCGTTTCATGCACGATCTGGTTGAACTCTGCAGACGGAGTAGTTATGGTATCTAGACAGTTACTTGTAGATCACAGTTTTCTATCTTCCCACCTGGACTAGTATTAGATTTTTCACGTATGGTTTAGTCCAGAGTGAGGTGTATGATGTGTTCCTACACTAATGCTACTCCTAGGTATGATGGGAAATAATGTCAACTAAGCTAGGAGAGAGAGAGAGAGAGAGAGAGAGAATCTAAGCTAGCCTAAGTGTGATGAGCATCCGTTGCTTAATCATCTACACACATCTTGGACCTCATGCATGACTACCACTGGGATTACCAAATGTATGGCCTAGGTATGCTACTAGGTTACCAAATAGTCACACTTAAATGCTCGTGATTAAGTCATACTCATTCCATGTTACTAGGAGGTAAGGGTAGAGAGATATTAACTAAGAAAGTAGTAAATAACAATAACAATTAAATAAATAATTAAGCTAAGTGGATGCTGCAATGATGAAGTAATCTCAATCTTTATTGTCGGTCATGTGCATGTCCAAGTAAACCACACTTGAATAAGGATGCCGTACAATTACAATCTGCATGCACTGGGAGAAAAAAGGTTGAGGGGAAAAAATGATGTACTAAAAGCTATTGAAACTAAACAACTTCAAAAAACTCCCTACCAAATATGCTTACCTCTTATTTATAGATGAGGAGATAGGTTGCAATATCGCGTACATAATATCGCATCTAGGCTGTGATATCACATATGTGATATTGCATATGCGATATCATGGGTGGGATATTGCAGCCAACAATTCATGACTCATCATACCCCCACAACTGAATGAAAACTTATCCTCGAGTTAAAGTGAAAACAAGCTCCATTGATTACACAGTGGATAGGTATGGGATTATTGACTAACGAGAATGGATTTATGTCATAGTATGGAATCAGAAAAAAATTGAGACACAACACGGAGAACACAAAAAAAAATCCTATAGCTATAAAAGTGGGTGAAACTCATGTAGTTCTTAGTGGCGGTGGCTCCTCCATGGGTGCCTTTCCCTTGTCTTGTGCTCCAGGTCTTTGGATTTGATGGTATCGAAGTATGGCATGGAGTTTCTCCTCTTCAATTTAGGGATCCTGTGCCATCCATGCTAATGTTTCAATGTTTGATGGAGTTGGTACCTCCCATGGGCATGGTAGTTGCGAAAAAATTTTATTTGCCTTGACATACCAAGCCGCAAACACCTGTCGTTCCTCCTCATAAGCTTTGGCTTTGTCTCTGTATTCTTGAAAATCTACGAGCCATCAAGCCAAGTCTGTTGTGACACCTTTATGCCCTTGGTAGATTTATTTAACCACCTCAAGTTTAGAATTTGCAATCTTGAATTTTTGCAATATTTTCTTGCATTCTACAAATTCTATTTCATACTTGGCATAGGTGGTGGCTACCTGTTGCTTGAGCTCTGTTCTCGAGCACCTTGCTGTCAACATGGCAAGGTTGGCATACCGCAGGTTTACCAACTCCATGTATTTTGTAAGGTCCTAGATCTGTAGGTCCCAGCTCTTAACTTCCACCTAGTGGGCAAACACATATTTGTCCAATATGGTCCACCAATCAGTGTGTTGAGCATTGAGAGGGTTGATGTGGGCCTTGGCCATATGGATCTCCATCTCGATGATTTTCTTATACATCCCCACCTAGTCCCGAGAATGCTCCTTTAATTTCTCATGTTTTTTAGCCTCATTCTGCCATGTGCTTATTTCAATGGCCGTCTTCTAATAGATGGTGCATACCTCCTCCATCAAGAGGATTCGATTTTCCCTGGATAAACGGTTCATGTCTTGGTTGACCCTGATTAGTTGTTCTCGCAATTTTTGAAAATGTTCTTTGAGAACTTTCTTTTGTTTCTCCACAGAGGCCAACCGAAGGTTGTTAGTAACAAGTTGTTTATTTTCCTCTTGTAAGGCTTTGAGTGCCTTAGTGTGTGCATAAGTTTACGCTTGTGCTATAGAGGCATCCAAAATAGCCTTCTCTTTTTCTTCCACCACCCTTTTATTCTTTGTCAATAGCTTAGTAAGTTGATCGATTCTAAAAGTGTCCAGTTGATCTACGGGAACAAATTGGAAAGGATCCCACTGTGCTGCTTGCAGGGTCACGAGCCTTTCTTGCAATCTTTCCACTTCTACTTCAGTGTGCTTGACCCTCATCTCTGTGAAGACCAGCTTCCCTTTGGTGGAAATGAGGTTTGGTTGTATTGTTGTAACATCCTGTGGGATGTCAAATAAGGACATCATCACTTATCCTATTTGTACCAATCGATTAAGTACATCCTCATGTTTAGCAGGAGTCATTGAGGTACCGACCAAAGTTCGAGCATCCCGTGCTCCTGTAAGATCTACCGGTGGCACAACAGGCACATTGAATGATTCTTTAATCTGGTCTGCGACCACTTTTGTGGCTCCAAATGCATCCTAGTGCTACATGACCACCACCGTGGCCCCTTCTCTAGTTTATAATTTCACTTGAAAGGATGCAGTGTTCTCTGAAATTTGTTGTGACCAAGCACTCTTTCCTCCTCCTATCTGAATGGACACTTCACCCCACACACAATCCATAGAAACCATGGGCTTTATGACATTGTTGATGATGTGGAAGAGATTTGCGTCATCACAACTTCCCCAACTAACCATCTTAGCGATGGCCCATTGATGGTTTATAATCTTACAACGGTGGTGGTGGTTGATCCTGCTAGCCCGTGCTAGGCCCTGCTTCTTGTTGTTGCTGGGTTCCGTGCTTGGAAGTTGGCTAGGTCTTGCAAGTTGATTTGCAGTTGGTCCTGCCATCTATTCTTTTTCTTGTTCCAGCCCCAGTGTCTCACCAGTGATTATCCTTGCAGGTGGTGGCTTTAGCAGTTCGGCATATGAAGCATTTTGGGATTTTTTAAGGACATCATTGGTGTATCCTTTGATATCAACACGTCTGCACAGGTTCCTGATAAGACAAGGGAAGGGCAACGCAAGCTTCCCTGTCTTTCATTCATCAAACCACCTCAGGATCTCCGTAAAATATAGATGAGGTAGGTTAGCATTAACCTTTCTCATCAACACTGCACATCCTCTTGCCACATATGTTGAAATTCTTTTTAAGCCTTTTGTGGGGAAGAGGTGATACGTCCCTATTTCGAAATAAATCCTCTCTTCCATCTCCAACTCCCCAAACGTCTTATCTTCCTTTCCATACGCCCTTTCTAACCAAACTCATCGTGCATTAGGGTCTGAACAGGTGGAAAACTAAGCAACTTTTGGCCTTGTATTTGGAAGGTTTAAAACTTCTGAAATGGCCTGAATAGAGAAATCAATAGTCACACCACTAATGTTAACCTTGGTGCCTTTTTCTTTGTTGTGCCAAAATTGGTACATTTCCCCTAAGTACCAGGCACCACTTTCAGAGAGGATAGGCCATAATGGGGATCCTTTGAGGTGATCCCTAATGGCCTCTGGAGAAAATTCTACAAAAGATCCAAAGTTTGATTCCATAATCAATGTAGTGAATATGGACCTTTCATGGATGGCCTGAACACAATCCTGGGGCAATGTGAGATGTTGTCCCTGTTCAGATGCTGCAATAGCTCCTCCTTTTTCCTACCTTGATTGTACAGTAGAAGGGTCCTCTTGGTGGATACTAAATGATTGTTCCTCCTACTCTACATGCTATCTGGTAGGAACTTGTCCTTCACCTCTCCTGGGTTGTTTGATCCCACCTTGAGCAGGACCTTCCTGTTGTCCATGTTTCGGGGCCATCTGCAATCACATGGGACCAATCGTTAGTAAGGTTGTTACCAAAGTTAGGTTATACCTTACTTCTTACCTTAATGAAATTGCTTTATCTCTGGGTGACGTTAATTAAAATGTCCCTGAAAGATTATAATATTGAATCCTCTTTGCTTAGGTGATTTCCAAATCTAGTTTCTCGGTATAACTAAGGGGATGAAATTTTTTTTGGCACATTTATCTTTAATTTTATAACTAATTACCCTTGATAATTTCCTTCGAGCAATGATGAATTTCAAAAAAGTTATGTGCTATTCAATGGGTGCCCCCCACGACTAAGCTGAACACTTTGGGTTCAAGTAGGTTCAAATGAAATGAAAATTAGAGGACCAGCGAGCGAGGTATGGATATGACAGCAAGGGATGCACAATTGCAAGTCATAGAGAGAAATTTGAAAAACTTCCCCCATGTGAATAGTTGAAAATGATGTTAAGTAGTGTAGGGGGGTCGTGTATATATATATTTTTGGGACGTGATATCACGTACATGATAGCGTGGACACAATATCATGTCGACTGCGAGATTGCAGCCTATTGATGTTAGGGCACTTATGGAATATACTGAATTTTTAATATTTTTCTGAAATTAACGATGGAAACTAAGGACATCTGGATGGGTGTTAAAGGGTTCTAGGGTAACTCAACTAGTTCTGAAGGCACAAAAATTATGATGGTGTGGAATTTATCAATAAGGACCTCGGGTGGTAAGGGAGAAAAAGGCTATGTGATGGTTCATAGGAACGTTTGAATCGGAGGGATAGTAATAAGGGAAAGAATATCATTACCAATATGCTGAGGGCAATAGATGATGTTTGGAAGATGTGTTATGAGTGTAAATTACAAAAATTATGCAAGTGGGTTCTCCCCAAAGTAGGTTCCAACCTATAATGCCCTTGCGTAAGCACACTTAAAAGTCTCTGTAGGTACTAGAAGGGTTAAATGTAATCTACACTGGTTCCACAAAACACACACATGTAAGTATCACCAGAATGAGGTAAGAATTCTACGCTATATGAGACACGAGCCACAATTACATGAACAACAAGATGAGATAGACTATAGAAGGGATTGTAGAGATTGGGACATAAGGTAACTAACCCAAGGCACAATGAATCCTACGTGTAAGGCATGATTAATGTGTCTTTAACCCGTCGTTCCAAGATCAGGACCAAGTCCATTCCTTTGATCAGTGACATTGCATTATTTCATCCAATGATGAGCAACTATGAGAGTACCAGAACAACAAGGCGTATGATCACTTGACATTTTGTTCAAGGGAGGAGTGATTTTTGCTTTGTGGCACTTTCTTTGTCTGTTTTTTTTCTTCCTTTTCTCTCTTTTTTTGATTGTTGAATCCAGAGAATCCAGCAACCTTCAGGCATGGATGCATGTCTTTCTAGTGGGGCCCCTTAGAACAACATTGGATTTTTAAGTGCCTTTTGATTACTCGTACTCCCATTTTGTGTTAGATATACAAGGATCTTAGTACAACCACATTGCATGATAACTCCCATAGATGTCACCAAAGAAAATCCGCAAGTCCCCTTGATGTCACACCCTAATCATTCCCTCTTGATCCATCCTTCTTCATTCCAGGTAGAATGGACACAAAATTAATTTTTAAGTTTTTGAGAATGTCAAGAATATCACTGTACCCTCGAATAGAACCTCTTATTTGTAGAATGGATGAGTGGGTGTAATGGGCTCATTGTCCAAATAATCGATCACTCAAGACTCGATAACATAGAACACACCTCAACCAAGGAGCAACATGAGTGTTTTATTCGTAGATGATATTACTTATAAAAAGATAAAAAGACAAAAGATAAAAAGATAAAACAAGAAATTGAAAAATGAAAAACTGGAAAACAAAAAATTGTAAAATTAAAGAAAATGAAAAATGTTTATTAATCTTGCTTACATCATAGAGATTTTTATAGCACAACAATAACATCCTTACTTGCCATAGGATTGAGAAGGATCAAATGATATTAGCTTATATTGAGTCCATCCTATCTCACTCCTCTTATTAGTTCTTAAGTATGGAACTTAGATCATAAACCTAGCATCAATAGTGCTTAGTCAAGTTCTTTCCATGATCACTAAATTGGGTAAGTGGTAGAGAAATAGAGGAGGGATGAGTGATTCCGTTTTTAGTTATCTTGTTACCTCATCTAGTAGCCAAGCTTGGTTAACATCAGTTTTTTTAAAATCATCTAAGCTAGTGGAGTAGTTTCATAGGCTATGCATAGAATTTAATTATTTTTTTATTTTTTAAGTTATCATCACTATTTGCATTCCAAATAATATATACTGAAAAACATAAATTGGTTAAAATAAAACTTTATATATTTCGTATATGTTGATGAAGGAATACATTGCACAATTATTGCAACAAACATTATAGGGTTGCATAATAGGATTGAGAAAAAGGCAAAATACAATGATAAGTGTGAAGCTAATATACCTAATCCTCTGATGGGACGCAATATCGCATAGGCCATGATATCGCGTCCACTGTACACGATATCGTGTCGTCCCCTACGATATCGCGTACGCGATATCGTAGTGCGCCATCATATCTATAAATAAGAGGCAGCTCTCCCTTGTTTTCTATCCTAGGCTTAAACCCTTAGCGAAACTCTAGTAGTTTTACCTCTCCAGAGATAAAATATTTTCCATTTGCCCATAGTAGGAGCTCCAAAGTGAATGAATCTTTATTCGAGCAGACATTGTACCTGAACACAAGTTTGTGTATGGCAATAAAGACGAACTTCTTGGATAAACCTTGCAACTCATGGAATAGGCTAATTAGGACTTTTATTTATTGTTATTTACTATTTTCCATTTACATGATTTATTAGGAATTAAATCTTTCTCAACCCTTCTCTCTTAGTTAAGTGCCTCAGTATGACTACTTCGAGCATGTGTGTTACGCATGGTGATCCCAGCAACGACTAGCATTTGGTAACCACGGTTGCATTGGTTCAGGGTGTGAATGGTAAGTGGGAATGGATGTTGACGCTAGGTAATTAAGACTTAGTTAGCTAGTTAAAGTTAGTGAATTAGTCTCTTCAACCCTTCACCTCACTAGCATAGGAGACAAAACAGAAAAGCTATAAAAATCACATACCTCGGACTTACTTAACCATACACCATGACAACTACAAGTAAGTCTGGGAAGGCAATGAATAATTAACCTTAAGTGTTCCATGAGGCATGTAGGCACTTAGTTTGTGGAGTTTGATTAGATACCACATGTTACGCTCATATTTGTATGGTTGAGTGTAGGGGTACCTCGTCACTTATCATTGGCACCGTTGCCGAGGACTAAGTGTTTGTGCACTAAGTAGAACATAAGAAATCATTCACATCGTTGGGAGCTTAAAAAAACCTTAGGGTTAATTAAACAAAAATTATATAACAGTTAAATAGCACACCAAATAAGACACAATGCCTTCTTCTTCTTCTCATAAGAGCAACACACCACCTAGGGATAATATAAGAAATAGTTGGCAATCTAAAACACATAACCTAAATCTGCCAATGCCTCAACAATATAGGGTGGTATATACTCATCAAGTGGTATATACTCATCTTGATGAGTATATACCTAATTTTACTTTTATCCTCCATCAGGATGAATAGATGCACTAGAGAGACTTGCAAGGTAACATAGTGTTACCTTCAAATTGGTCAATCCCCAACATGCTCCTCCGTGCTTTGGCATAGATTGGCATGACTTAGCTCTATGTTGAATACATTATAGGTGATTTTGAAACAAGGGATTACTATCCTACATCTACACAACATATGAGGGACTCAAGGCAGGAGAGCCAACATACATTATTGAATAGCAAGGAGGTCCCGCACATCCTAAGTGAAATTGGAGATGGTAAACCACTCATAACGGGTTTTCTATTGAAAGATGTTCCCCCTCCTAACGAAAGTGAGGAGGTGGGGTATTAGAACCTACGCTTCACGACACACAACCTTGGTTCTTATCCCCATAAATACCAATTGTTCACTGAGGGAACAACAACACATGACAAGGATAGGCACTCAGATTGTCATCATGATCGGGGCCGAAGCCACAGAAGAGAAGGTAGGAAACATCATCATGGCAATGATTCTCCTTTTTCTTCCCCTTCTTCACATCATTCACCCTCTCCTTTCACATCTAGGCAAAGCCATCACAAGCATAACGATGAGGATAGAGATAGACAAAATGAGCGACCTCGACAAGAAATTCGAGAGAGAGGACAAGGGCATAAATGAAGGGAAAGTAAGGAACAACGTAGACATCATAGACTTCATGAAAGAGATGATCATGAAAAACCCCTACTTGCCACTTGGAGCATGTTAAATATAACGGAGGCTGTAAGAATACCAACAAGGCATTTAAAAGATAGTTCAATCAAGTGCTTAGACATGAACAATATCCCATGCTTCGAAGGAGGATACAATGCGAATCCGCAAAATCATTTACATGCATTCCACAATGCCTGCACCTTGCAAAACATAGAGAACGATTGGCAAAAACTAAAGTTGTTTCCCAAGATACTCATTAAGGAAGCAGAGAGTTGGTATCGGTCCTTAGAACCAGAAACCATTAGGAGGTGGAGTACGATGTTAGAACTCTTCAATGATAAGTATCAAACATACTCTAGAGTGTCTAATTTGCATAGGTAGATCCAAGGATGGAAGCAAGGTACTCATGAACCCTTAGATGCTGCCATGGGCCGTTATTCTGCATTGTTACATCGTTGCGCGGGCCATGGTTACGCACAACGAGATCAACTCCGCCACATCGTAGATGGGCTAAGGTATGAAACTAGGAGAATCCTTGGGACTTATGCCCAAGGAAGACTATAAGAACTTAGATCCCATGAAATTCATTAATTGTTGGAACAAGTAGCCAAAGAAGAAGGGGAGCTACAAAAAAAGGAAAAGTGCAGAAGAATACAACCATGATCCCTCTCTTCAAAAGAAGGGAGTGAGATTTTGCAATGAAGAGGATGAGTCACCACTCGAAGAGTTGGTGAATAGGAAAACCTTGTCACTTTATAAGCTAACAACAGAAGTGGCAACTAAGGTAGATCAAATACAGGACTCCTTGGATAGTAGACTTGAACTTGTCCTAAAAATCATAGAGGAAGGAGGTACGAAGTAGTGAGAAGGACAAGAAAAAGTGGAGAGATTTAGGCCCTACACGTGACAAGGGTAAGGGAAAAATAACTATCTCCGATGAGGTTGTGGATTTAGACACAGACAATGATGGTGGATGTGAGATCTGCCAATATGAACATCCTAAAGGATGTTGTTCAATCATCTTACATCTACAAGAGTCTAGGTTGTATGCACTCAACCTGAGACTTAATAGACAGCAGACACCCCAAAGGTTACCTTATCCTCAAGGTAACCCAAGACAGTTGTCACAAACCATTGACGTACTATCCAAGTGGAACTCCACCACAACCCATCAGGCAACATCAGTAGTGGCAATATCCACAGTCATGGGGGATGCCATCGCCGAAACATCAGTACCCCTACCGGTAACCCAATCCTTATGGTTACTACATGCAGCAGCCGATTTCTCTAAGTGACTCTATGGATCACACAACTCCCCAACGTCACTACCAAGTTTGGGAGTACTTTAGAAGGACTCCTTCTCCTTTGAGAGACGTTCCATATCCATACCATCCTCCTACTCCATGCACACCTCTTCCACCTATAGTTCCCATACCTCCAGCTCCAACAATGCAATGGGAACTCCCCACTCAATCGCAGCAACGCAATGCTACGAGAGCCACAAACATTCAACTTGCTACTAGTTCTAACAACCATAAAAGGAGAAGATCTTTCTTTAGAACCAAAATCCCAGACAAGCTCTCACAACAACAAGCGGTTGAGTATAGGTACGCTCCTTCGACACATAAGGCTTCAGTGCTTCCTTCAGTCCAACAACAAAGTTTAACGCATACGGTTATGTTAACCCATACCGTAACTAACTAGATCAAGGTAGGCCACCTTTCCAAGAAATTATCTGACCCTGGGAGTCCCTTAATCTACCTCCAAGTCATTAGGAACAAACCACATAAGGCTCTTCTTGACTCAAGTTCTGGAGTTAACTTAATTTCATGAGAAATGTATCAAGCCTGGAACCTACCCCAACTTAAGAAGAGAAAAATTCAATTAGAGCTAGTAAACTAGTCCATCACCATTCCCTTGGGATTGGTTGAGGAAATTTTTACCACTGTGTGTGGTTGGTCTTACCCAGTTGACTTCCTAGTGATAGAAGTTCATAACAATGAGTGGGACTTCCCAATTATAATGGGAAGGGCATGGCTAAGCACAATAGATGGATGCCTAGGGATTCACGATCTTTCCTTGGAGATATCTAAGGTAAATATTTATGGAAAGATCAAGAAGAAGAAAGTTTCATGCATCACATACAGTGATTCATTGGGTGATGACATAGAGGAAAAGCCTCCATGTAACAAGTGTGCCCTTGAAACTCTGCAACAAAGATGCCTATATGTAGCAACCACACAAGTAGTAGACACCCCATGGTTGATAGCTATTTAGAAGAGAAACTGACAAACATGCATGGAACGAACTGGGGAAATAACTCATGCCAACAATGAAGGCATAGATACCTTGGAATCTGAGCATTGCCAACTTCCATCCCTTAATCTAAGAACATCAATTGGGAGAAGTTGGGAACTTCTATGAAATTCAAACAAACACTCATTTTTCTGGATCTCTCCCTTGTAATTTAGTCATGGGGGACATGGTCACCTATGCTAATCATTTGGGGCCCTCAGTTCTTTTTAGTTTTTTGTTTTACACATTTTTGTTCTACACGTTTTTGTTTTACACATTTTTGTTTTACACATTTTTGTCTTACACGTTTTTGTTTTAGACATTTTTGTTTTACAAGTTTTTTTTTACACATTTTTGTTTTAGAAGTTTTTGTTTTACACATTTTTGTTTTACATGTTTTTGTTTTACAAGTTTTTGTTTTACACTTTTTTGTTTTACACATTTTCCTTTTACATGTTTTTGTCTTACACATTTTTTGTTTTACAAATTTCTTTGACTTTTCTTATTTTTTTTTTCAAATTTCTTTAACTTTTCTTGTTTTTGTTTTACATCATCATTATACTTTTTCATTTGTGTGTGTATGTGTGTGTGTGTGTGTGTGTCATCCACCCTGTAAGTTTGTCACCTAATAAGTGTTCTTCATGATGGTATGAACTATGTTTCTATTGATTGCTAATGTTTGGTTTTTACCTTTAAGTCATGATGTCGATACCAAGGTGTGTTTCTTTTGATATGGCACATAATAAGTTCACTTCATCCATCCATCCATCAGTTTCTATGGTCTCTCTCAGCTTGGAAATGTACAATCCTTTTCTAATAAGAACATTAACGAATCGGTGAATGGGCATTTCTCAAACTAAGGAAGGACTCAAGGATTGAAAAGGGTATGACTTCAAGGGAACTTGATGCATTTGTGTTGGCCATTCTCTTGGGTGCTTGGATGTTTTCTTCTTGAGTTTTTTTGCCATTTCGATGTTACCCAATTATTGAGAAGCTGAGTAAATAAAAATAAGAAGTCTTTGCATGATGTGGTTCTCAGGCATAAATTCACAAAACAAAAAAACAAAAAAAAACAAAAAAAAACTATGAGAATTCAAAGCACACCCCTTAGAAAAAATAATTCTTTGGGCTACAAGCACTAGTTATGGAACTCAAATAAAAATGTTCCCTCTAACTAAGACCTTCTCGCTTCCCATTCTCTCCTCCTTTGTTTCGTTGGCATGGTGGTGACTCTTAGGTGAAGGCATTCTTGTTACTTCAAGAGGATGGATTGACCGAATGCATTAATGTGAAGTCAGTGGATGTGGTTGGTTTGAGGCCAGAGTTGGAATGAGATTTGCTAAGTCACATTAATCATGATACACACAAGGGGCTATACACCAACTTGTTCTTGGGATTCCATTCCATTCTCTTCTCTCCACCCTTCTCTCCATTGTCCACCTCATTACCGGGTGTATCATAAGTATTTATCTTGGTAGATGCATTATTTTCTTTTTGGTAAATTCTTGCGATTAAGACTTTAACTCTTGTTTCAAATGACATTCCCAGAGCCTACAGACTCTTTGAATGTCGGTTTTTCAGGGCATTAAAGGGCATGAGCCTACTTTGGGGAGGACCCACTGACATTCCTATTTGGTGCACTAGTTAACTTATTTTCCCTAACTTTTTTGCAATTAATTTTTTTTGTTCATTTCCATCTTGACATCCATTTCATCAATGTTATAGTTGTCCCTTTTTCTTCATCTTTCTTGTTCGTTTTTCTTTCTCCATCCTATCGCTACTAGAGGTTTGCGATTAGTCATGGGGATATGGAGCCTAATTTTTTTGATTTTCTCCTAACCCCTACATCTTTGGTAGTCATGAATATTATATCTTCAGACCTGCAATCAGCCATACCACAACCTAGCCAATGGACCTTTCACCGAAGCAAGGTATCAACTACATTGAAATTCATTTACCTTTGCTAATACAAAAATTGTGTTGTGTGTGCAGATGGAAATCATGCAACAACGGATTGGATCTGGAAGGAACACTTGAAATGGAGCAGTGTTGGAAGAAGCTATGCAAGGAGCAAGACCGATGATGTGCTTACTGATGGACAACGAAAGGCACAATCTTAGCGTTGGCAGTAGCAACACTTCTTTCTCTCTCTCTTTCTCAGTTGCCAAATGAGGCCTAATGTTAATGTAATAAGGTGTTCACTCTTGTTGTCATGAACACCAGTTTTGTTGTCTTGTAATGATGATTCATTCACAAGTCATCCCATTAGTTTCATTTTTAGTCAATAATCCCATACCTTCCTGATATTATTGTAAGGAACTCAAGGACGAGTTTTTATTCAGTCATGGAGGTATGATGGCACACGATATCACATGGGCCATGATATTGCATCCCACGCGTGATCGCGTCATCCCCCATGATATCGTGTACACAATATCGTGGTGCATCGTCATATATATAAATAAGAGGAGGCTCTCCCTTTTTTTCCATCCTAGGCTTAGACCCTTAGCAAAAATCTAGCAATTTTACCTCTCCAGAGATAGAATATTTTCCATGTGCCCACAGTAGGAGCTCCAAAGTGAACAAATCTTTATTCGAGTAGACATTGTACTTGAACACAAGTTTTTGTACGACAATAAGGATGAACTTCTTGGATAAACCTTGCAACGCATGGAATAGGCTAACTAGGATTTTTATTTATTGTTATTTACTATTTTCCATTTACATGCTTTATTAGGAATTAAATCTTTCTCATCCCTTCTCTCCTAGTTAAGTGCCTCAGTACGACCACTTCGAGCATGTGCATTACACATGGTGATCCTAGCAACGACTAGCATTTGGTAACCACGGTTGCATTGGTTCAGGGTGTGAACGGTAAGTGGGAACGGATGCTGACGCTAGGTAATTAAGACTTAGTTAGTTAGTTAAAGTTAGTAAATTATTCTCTTCAATCCTTCATCTCACTAGGATAGGAGATAAAACAGAAAAGCTATAATAATCATATACCTTGGACTTAACCATATACCGTGACAACTACAAGTAAGTTTGGGAAGACAACGAATAATTAACCTTAAGTGTTCCATGAGGCATGTAGGCACTTAGTCTGCGAAGTTTGATGAGATCGTGTGTGTTACGCTCGTATTTGTATGGTTGAGTGTAGGGGTACCTCGCCACTCATCATCCTCCAATTAAGCAAAACAAACCTCCTATGAAATTCTACTTGGAGATGTTTAGCATCTAAAATTTTTCTATATCTTTGCACATGGAAAGGAGGATGAATCTTTAAAGAATCAATAGTCTTGACTCTAGATAATGCAACAAACATTAGATCCGTAAGTTATCTTGTGTAGCAGTTTTGCGAGCTATGAGTAGAATTTAATTATTTTTTTATTTTTTAAGTTATCATCACTATTTGCATTCCAAATAACATATACTGGTAAACATAAATTGGTTAAAATAAAACTTTATATATTTTGTATATGTTGATGAAGGAATACATTACACAATTATTGCAACAAACATTATAGGGCTACATAATAGGATTGAGCAAAATGCAAAATACAATGATAAGTGTGAATTTAATATACCTAATCCTCCAATTGAGCAAAATGAACTTCCTGTGCAATTCTACTTGGAGATGTTTAGCATCTGAAATTTTTCTATATCTTTGCACATGGAAAGGAGGATGAATTTTTAAAGAATCAATGGTCTTGACTCTAGATAATGCAACAAATGTTAGACTTGTAAGTTCTCTTATGTAGCGGTTTTTCGAGCTATGAGTAGAATTTAATTATTTTTTATTTTTTAAGTTATCATCACTATTTACATTCTAAATAATATATACTTTTAAACATAAATTGGTTAAAATAAAAGTTTATATATTTCGTATATATTAATGAAGGAATACATTGAATAATTATTGCAACAAACATTACAAAGCTGTATGATAGGATTAAGCAAAAGGAAAAATACTATAATAAGTGTGAACTCAATATGCTTAATTCTCCAATTGAGCAAGACGAACTTCCTGTGCAATTCTACTTTGAAGATGTTTAGCATCTAAAATCTTTCTATATCTTTACACATGAAAAGGACGATGAATTTTTAAAGAATCAATGGTCTTAACTCCAGATAATGTAACAAATGTTAGACCCATAACTTCTCTTGAACAAATGTGAATAGTAGCCTTATCTAGTATCATTCCTTGAGATTTATGAATAGTCATGGCCCATGCCAACCATAATGGTGACTGACGAGATGCTCCTTGGACCAGAGATATAATTGGCACATGATGAGGATTACCATTATCAAAGCCATATTCGATGTAGGAGTTAAAATCAACAATAACGTATAATGGTAATGCAAGTGGCTATTTACCTTAAGGATACATAATACTATGAATCATGCCAAGTGTACCATTCACCAAACCTACTTTAGGCTAAAGGTTAACTATAAGCATTACCCTTGTACTTTCACATATAAGTAGAGATTGCATTACTTGTTACAATAGATAGTTGTTGCACTACTTGTTGCAGTAGATGGTTGTTGTTGTTGATCTTAAAGAAAGTGTTCTTCACCTTCTCTATTGGGACTAATAGGAGTAGAATCCATATTTCTAAAAATGTATAAATTCCAATATTGCACCTCTTAATCTTGTAACATGATGCCTAAGTTCAATATCTTTAAATACTGCATCACACCGTAACCGCCATCACCTTAAACGTTGCCATGATCGTAACCGTCACTGTAACCATAATCGTCATTGTTTATAATAATAATAAATATTCATTATTACTATAATTGTAACCATCACCATTTATAATAATAATAAATATTCAATATTACGCACCATTTGTAATAATAAATGTTCATTATTTCCCATGTTGGGCCCTACACGTAAGGGAATATAAAGAGATGAATGGGGAGCCCACGGATTAGGGGGCGTCAACTGAATAGAGGTTCAACTCCCCTGTAGTGACTCTTTGGCTCCCTTTCATGTGGTGCATGCATGTGAGGGAATACAAGGAGACAAATGGAAAGCTCAGGGGTTAGGGGACATTAATCGAGTAAAGATTCAATTCCCCTGCATTGATTCTTTAGCTCCCGTGCATGTGGCACATGTGGATGAGGGAATACGAAGAGATCAAACTAAATTGGCACTACAACATATATTTGTATTCTATATTCGTTCGAGGAGATATAAAAAATCATGTTACAAATGCATAAATAATGTTATTATTATATCACAGGCTTTTGTATATTGACATTATTGTTATAATGAACAAGATATGAATGATGCTAACACCTCATTCATAATTATTATATTATAATTATTGTGGAATCTAATAAATGTTATGAGATTATTATAATTAGAGTAATAATCCATAATTTTAGAGATATTATTTATCCATTCATAATGCTAACCCATAATGATTATATCTCAGTTAGCATTATTCATAAGATATATATAATGAAATGATTATAAATAACTGACTTTATTTATGATGAAATGTTTATAATCATTATATATAATCATTTATGTTTATGATTATAAATATATCATTATATATAACTGAGATTATGAATAACTAAGATAAATATAATCATTGGCTCCCCTGCAATGACTCTTTGGATAGGGGAGATTTATAAATAATTGGTTATTTATGATTATGGCAAGACATGTGTGTCGGTAGAGAGCTCGTCATTGTTTTCCTCGACAGTAGTTAGGATCATCATAGTATGATCTTGCCGGAGATCTTCCTAGGGTCTACGCTGCCAAAGATGTAGAAGTTCTCATTTTTAAAATTTATCAAGTTAACAACCATATCATCCATTAGATTCCATCAATCAAAGAATATGTACATAAAGAAAAGGCCTCACTGCATGTGAGAAGGTAAGAAGAAATTATCAAATTTGAACTCTTTAAGTCCTCCCAATAAGTAGGAAAAAGTGTTAAGAAGAAATTATCAAATTTGAACTCTTTAAGTCCTTCCAATAAGTAGGAAAAATTGTTAAAATTATGACCGAAGTTAGGCCGACATCTCAAACTAGATAATAATTTTTATGTGCTAGCAAAAATGCTAACACTTTTGCATTTTATTAAAATGCATATTGAAAATGAAAAAGCAGTCACAATTGTAACAATTGAATGAATCTACTCCATGGTAACTACTGAATTTCAAAGCACAACTATAGAAATGATAAAATCTACACAAAATATATAATTAGATAAATAGAAAATGAACTTAAAAATGTTCCTTTACATTGAAAAATGGTGTAGCAAAAGAAGATTACTCAAGATAGTAGTAGAAAATTACAATTTCAAAATTCTCTGCCACTCCAAAAAGCATTGTAAAAAGAATAGAACTAAACTTTGGAATGTTTTTGCATTGGGAATGCAAATGTATAAGAAGGCATGCTAAGGACTGATGATAAAAGAGCTCAGCTTGAAGTGAAACTATGAAAATTACACAAAATCATCAATAAGTAATGTTCAACACATTACAATTCACTATAAAAAATTAACAAAAACACACATAAAAAGACTACCAGAAAGTTTGTTTTTAGAAAGAGATTCCAATAACTAAAGGCTATTGTTGACACAGAAACTTCAGAAGACCCTTCCCCTCAAGCTACAACTTTAATTGTAGCCATTATCGTCTTTCCTCAAATGCCTCTGGCTCTACCCCTCATTCTGCCCCTATCTGCAAAATTTTATGCTTAAAAAATACATTCAAACAAAGCTACCCAAGAAACATATTGTCCTAATTCATATATAAATTTTATCTAAAAAAAAGAAAGCTAAATGAAGAGATCTTTTAGCTATTATAAAAAAAATTTGTATTATGATTGTCGATGATGTGTGCATTTCATGGCCCCTAGTGTTAAGCAAGGATGCAGTAAGGGCCGACTGGCCTACTACCTTATTGATACCTTGGTTGAAGAAGCATATGTCGATGAGCTTGTTATTGCAGTTGAAGCATGGGCCACCATCGTAAGTGCTTTTCCAGTGGCAAAGCTCTGAAGCTGGCATCATCGAAGCTAGTTCGGTTATGTGGCCTACAACAATAGTTGCAGACGGAGACTGAGACAGAATGGAAATGGAATTCTCATTCCTATTCCCATTCCCATTCTGCATTTGGTTGCGTTTGACCTTTTTATGTGTGCAGCGGGAATATGAAAAGTTATGGCTCTTTAATTCATATTCTACGGAACAGGAATACGAAAAGGTGTGGCTCTTGGGTTCATGTTTTTTCCCATTTTGTGGGATCTTATGTGGCGCGTGACGGTAAGAGCAACAAATGCACTCCTCCCTCCCCCCTATCCTGTGAGACGAGTTGGCCTCTTGGCCAAAAAAAGGAAAAGAGTGTTCCAAATTAATATATAAAGAAAAATTAGTAGATGACTTAAAAGAAGCATCATTGAAAGAAATTGAAATGAAGAACACTAGAAAAATAAATGAAAACAAAGGAAAGAAAACCAAAATTGTTTTTGATAATTGAACTCATTTTCACTATTTTCTTTAAAGAGTTATCTAGCATCCATGAATGTGAATTTGTTTATTAATCATGTACTTATCTGACTTGGTCAAGGTGCAATGTAAATTTTAATTGTTCCACCACTGTCTAAGCCACCTGGATAGTGGTAAGACCCTTTAAAAGTATATAGCAATTCGAGGATCAGTGTAAACATCTTTGTTGTGTAAAAGATACCGCAACTCATATAAATATCTCTTTTGCATAGTAGATATCATGACTCATGTTGGACTTAAGATATAAATTATTTGAATAAAAAATATTACAACCAGTGGCATAGTTGCAGTGCCCACAACTGAATCTTCAAACATCCTTCCATTTGTAGTTAGTTCAGAAAAAAAGTCAGAAATTCTTCAAAGAATCCTTAAGCTTCCAAAAAAATAATACAAGGTTGGCGTAAGGGAGAAGACATCACATAAGAATAGATATCCAAACCTTCAATATTTTAAGGCTTAAGCATTTTGACTTTGAGATCTACAAAAATTCAACATAAAAGTCAAGCAAATCTTCAAAAACTTTAAGATTTTAGGCTCTAATACTTGAGCTAGTGTAGCTCAAAGATGTAATGAACATCGAAACACCTCCTTCGACTATACCTTCCATTCAACTTAAAACTGAAGCTAGGAACAATTCAAGCAAGAAACCAATTACAGTAGCCATACGATGATTTGTTATGCTTTGGAATTTGTTTCTGACCCCTCCTTTTTCAAAGTCATACAATCACTCTAAGATGCAAATGAGGCCAAAAATCCTGCGCCTATTTATATTAAATTTCACACAAGTGTCCTAATTTATAAAAATAATTTATGAGCAGCTATGACCTGAACACAATTCTTAATGACACTCGTGGTTTTACTGATAAGATTTCCCAAACCATAATTCTAAATTGCAATCTTCACAATGGCTCATCGTTGCCTCATGTTAGCTATTGCAACTCACACTAGACTCATGATAGACATTATTTGGCATCATAAGTAACACAACCAATTGTACACTTGTAGTGACTGCAATGTAACAATGAATTAGCAGTTTTATATTTTGCAAACTACACTTTCTGTTTCTACTGTCGGATAGTTTTAGAATTTTCCTTGGTGAACTACACTTTCTGTTTTTACTGTCGGATAGTTTTAGAATTTTCCCTGGAGATGAGATAAGACTTCTAAACTTGTTGTGAAGATCTATCTCAGTGAACAATGTGATAGCTTTGGACAGCAACATGACAGTTTTCGTTGCTGTTCATCTGTTCCAATTGATTCATTGTTATCTGGAAATGGTCTCATATTTTTCTAATAAATGGTAACTGATTCCTGGGCCTTCTGACTTCTTGATGGGAGAACAAGGCACGGGGAATCAATTGCAGTGTAGCAGTTCAGGTCCTTTTCACAGTCGCTTACAGTCTGCATACACCATCACCGTAGAGCGCCCATGTGAAAGAAGATCCAGAACATTCAGGCATCAATGGCATCAATGGCTAGAGGTCAGTTCGATCTGTTTTTCAAATTGATTTGTGCATTTTTGTTTCATGCACAATTGTAGATTAAGAGATCTGTTTTTACATGCTTCCGCTTGTGTAATCCAGTTTTGATGCACTAGAGAGATTTCTAACATTTGGTATCAGAGCGATAGATCTTTGCCTTGATGCTTAGTTTTGGTTTTCTAGGTTTTGCTGCATTGTTTCTGTCTGCAAATTTTTGCGATTTTTTTGTATGCGTTTTGGGGTTTCTACAATTTTGTTTGCATATTTTTATGATGTTAGTAGATCTAGTGAGATCTAGAACCTCGATTTATGGTGCCCCTTTAGCTCAATTAGAATGAGTGCTTCAACGTTTGGATCCTTGATTTTTCATGCTGGCCTTATGTTTCTTCTGGCCTTGGATCTGCTACGCTGAGAGAATGGTGCTATCTCGGGCAGTCTATCCGATTGAGGTAGTGGGTGCTGTAGGAAGAGTAAAGGATTGAATATTGCTATTGCTATTTTTGTAAGCAATGGATGGAGTTTTATTACATGCGGTTTTCAATATGGCTATGAAAATAACGTAAATTGTTTCACATGTAAACTATTTATCATGTTGAATGTTGGCCTTGGCATATTATTTTTCCTTTTCACGCTGCGCGATGCTCCAATGAGGATTTTTATTTTTCCGGTTGATTAATGATGGAACCTTTTATTTTTCCTGGTGGTATTTTTGAAATATCCTTTGACATGAAAAAGGAANGATAATGTAATCGTATGTATAACAAAAAAAAAAATAATTTTGCATCATTTACTAGTGATCCTTATAATTTGTATAGTCATAGAGTGGCCACAGCATCTTTGATTATACAAAATTATAAATTAAGAGTTTTGGATCACATAAGTAATTGTGATTAATCACATGTAATATAATAGACTTTATCCCACAGGAATTTCTATTATATTTAATGTGGTCAATCAGGATGAAATGTTGAATTATTTTTCTTAATTTGCCCACAGGGATTAAGAAAAGGAATATAGTTTAATAGCTTCATCATAAGGATATATGAGTCTGTTTGAATTAAAATTTAGCCCACAGGCAATTTTATGTCATGTGATTCATATTTTTGCATGTTTACATTGGTGCACATGTCCTACAGTTTATAACCTAAAATTTAATGACATAAGCATGTTTATTTTTCAGCTATGCAACCTGTAAATTACTCTGACTTTAAATGTGACATTCCTGAATTGATGGGTGATAATTACAAGGTGTGGAAGGAGAGAATTCTCCTTCATTTAGGATGGATGGACATTGATTATGCTATCCGTAAGGATGAACCACCTACGGTTAATGCAACCAGCCATCCAGATGATATTGGTCTTTATGATAAATGGGAGCGATCTAATCGTCTCTGCTTAATGTTCATAAAAACCAAGATCTCGGCTGGTATACGTGGATCATTGGAACAGTATAACAATGTGCACGCTTTGTTAAAAGCTATTGATGAATAATTTGAAACATCAGACAAAGCGTTGGCCAACACCCTGATAAGGAAGTTCTCATCCATGAAGCTCACTGGAATTGGTGGTGTGCGTGAGCACATCATGCACATGAGTGACATAGCGGCTCAACTAAAAACACTTGAGGTTGAGATGTCTGAATCTTTCCTTGTGCACTACATCCTAAACATGCTCCCACCGCAGTATGGACCCTTTAAGATTTCTTACAACACACATAAGGACAAATGGTCAATTAATGAATTGATGACCATGTGTGTGCAAGAAGAGGGTAGACTAGCCATGGAAGCGAAGGAAAGTGTGCATCTGGCCATGCAAGGAAAGAACACAAAATAAGTCAACACTAAAGGGAAGGGAAAGATCCCTCCACAAGCTGATATCAAGAAGGAATCTAGATGCTTTTTCTGTAAAAAGAAAGGGCACATAAAGAAAGATTGCCTTAAACATCAGAGATGGCTTGAAAAGAAAGGTACTCAATCCTCATTTGTTTGTTTTGAATCTAATATGGTTGATGTTAGTCATAACACATGGTGGATTGACTCCGGTTCTACAATCCATGTTACTAATTCCTTGCAGGGATTAGCAAACCTAAGGAAGCCAGTAGGAAGTGAGTCATGCATCTATTCGGGCAACAAGATGCGCTCACATGTGGAAGCGATTGGCACATGCAAATTAGTTTTAAGTAGTGGTTTTGTTTTGGATTTGGAAAGGACATTTTACATTCCTTGTTTTTCAAGGAATTTAATTTCTGTATCAAGGCTTGTATCATTGGGATTTTCCTTTAACTTTTCAGATACTATGTTCAGTTTATCTTATAGATCTGAAATAGTTGGAAATGGTACATTAACAGATGGTCTTTTTCAACTTAATTTACAAAACGACACTTCTTACACTTCTATGCATGTTCATGCTGTCATTAAGCGATGTGTTATGAATGAAGAATCCTCTATGTTATGGCATTGTAGATTAGGCCATATCTCCATTGAGAGAATCAAGTGCTTGGTAACTGATGGAGTACTTAGTACTCTTGATTTTACTGACTTTGACACTTGTGTAAAATGCATAAAGGGAAAGCAGACCAATGTGTCAAAGAAAGGTGCCAAGAGGAGTTCTGCCATATTAGAAATCATACATACAGATATTTGTAGTCCAAATATGGATGCATATGATCAACGGTATTTCATTACCTTTATTGATGACTACTCACGATACATGTATCTCTACTTGCTTCATCACAAAAATGAAGCTTTAGATGCCTTTAAGGTATTTAAGGTTGAAGTAGAGAAACAATGTGGTAAGCAAATAAAGATAGTGAGGTCTGATAGAGGTGGTGAATACTATGGTAGATACACTGATGATGGACAAGCACCTAGTTCCTTTGCTCAGTTTCTTCAAGAGCATGGGATTGTTGCCCAATACACTATGCCTGGTTCTCCGGACCAAAATGGTGTGGCAGAAAGAAGAAACCGAACATTATTGGACATGGTGCGGAGTATGCTTAGCAGCTCCAAGCTTCCTAAGTCTTTGTGGAATGAAGCCCTTAAGACGGCAGTGTATATATTAAACCGAGTTCCAACCAAGGCTGTCTCTAAGACACCATTTGAATTGTGGAAAGGTTGGAAACCGAGTTTGCGACATATACGCATTTGGGGATGCCCGTCTGAGGTAAGAGTCTATAATCCACAAGAGAAGAAGCTAGACCCTAGGACCATAAGTGGGTATTTCGTTGGATATGCCGAACGGTCTAAGGGATACAGATTTTATTGTCCATCACATACTACTAGGTTTGTGGAATCAAGGAATGCTAAATTTCTTGAGAATGACTTGATTAGTGGGAGTCATCATTCCTGGAACGAAATTCCAGCGACTGATCATGCGGATGCTCAACCCTCTACTTCAAGTACTCGATTGATTGTTGTACACAACACGCCTACAGTACAAATACGTGATGTACATCCACCAGTCGTTGAAGTTCCACAAACTGCTGGTCAAGACATAGTAGATCCAGCTGAACAACAGATACCAGTTCCTGTTGAACAGCCCATTGATCATCTTGCCCCTCAGGAGCCCGATGAACCAACATTAAGACGATCTACTAGAATAAAGCGATCAGCGATTCCTAGTGACTATATAGTGTATCTACAGGAATCTAACTACAACATAGGAGCCGAAAATGATCCTGACACATTTTCACAAGCCATGAGTTGTAAGGAATCCGACTTATGGTATGATTCCATGAAAGATGAGATGAACTCTATGTCCACTAATGGAGTCTGGGATCTTGTTAAGTTGCCCAAAGGTGTTAAAGCCATAGGATCCAAATGGGTCTTCAAGACTAAAAGAGACTCCTTGGGCAACATTAAAAGATATAAGGCTAGACTTGTTGCCAAAGGGTTCACTCAGCAGGAGGGAATAGATTACATGGAGACCTTTTCTCCTGTATCTAAGAAGGACTCCCTTCGTGTGATCATGACATTGGTAGCTCACTTTGATTTTGAACTACATCAAATGGATGTGAAAACAACATTTCTTAATGGTGATTTAGAGGAAGAGGTTTATATGAAACAACCTGAAGGATTCTCCTCTAATGATGGTGAGCAATTGGTATGCAAGCTTAAGAAGTCTATATATGGCTTGAAACAGGCCTCCCGTCAATGGTATTTGAAATTCCATGATGTCATCACTTCATTTGGCTTTGAAGAAAGCATCATGGATCAATGCATATACCAGAAGGTCAGTGGGAGTAAAATTTGTTTTCTTGTCCTCTATGTGGATGATATCCTTCTTGCAACCAATGATCATGGATTTTTATATGTGGTGAAACAATTTCTCTCTAAGAATTTTGACATGCAGGATATGGGTGAGGCATCTTATGTCCTTGGCATTAAGATCCATAGGGATAGATCTAGATATATTCTGGGTCTATCGCAGGAAACCTTTATTATTAAAGTTCTAGAGAGGTTTCGGATGAAAGATTGTTCACCAAGTATTGCACCCATTGTAAAGGGTGACAGGTTCAATTTGAACCAGTGCCCTATGAATGATTTAGAGAAAAGTCACATGAGCAACATTCCATATGCTTCAGCTGTTGGAAGCCTTATGTATGCTCAGGTCTGTACACGACCTGACATTGCATTTGCTGTGGGGATGTTGGGCCGATATCAGAGTAATCCAGGTATTGACCACTAAAAGGCTGCAAAGAATCATGAGGTACCTTCAAGGTACAAAGGATTACATGCTTATGTATCGACGAACTGACCATTTGGAGGTGATTGGCTACTCCGATTCAGACTTTGCTGGCTGCGTTGATTCTAGGAAATCAACATCAGTTATGTTTTTATGCTAGCTGGAGGAGCCATCTCCTGGAGGAGTGGAAAGCAAACCTTGGTTGCTACTTCCACAATGGAGGCAGAGTTCGTTTCTTGTTTTGAGGCTACTTCACATGGTGTATGGTTAAAGAGTTTCATATCAGGGCTTAGAATTTTGGATTCAATATTTAGGCCATTATAGATATTTTGTGACAATTCAGCTGCTGTCTTTATGGCTAAGAATAATAAGAGTGGCAATCTAAATAAACACGTCAACATAAAGTACTTAGCCATAAGGGATCGCATTAAAGAAAATAAAGTGGTCATAGATCATATCAGCATTGAATTAATGCTAGCTGATCCTTTGACCAAAGGAATGCCACCACGATCATTCAAGGATCATGTCACTCGGATGGGACTTGGTTCCATGATGTAATATGTTGTACAACATTACAGTGTTAATGAAACTCTATTCAGTTGTGCGTTTTCTCATACAGTTGCGCATAAAGTCATTAGAGAACACACACATAAGGTCAGACCGCGAATAAACATTGGGTTTGTTCATATAGTCAAAGTTACCATATAAAGGAATTAACTTTGAGAAATAATACATTGTAATACATGGAAGATACTACTCGCATTAAGAGGAACTATCGCCATGATTCATGTATTTGTTTCTTGAAAGTTGGATATTAGAATAAATATGGAGACCAAGTGGGAGATTGTAACAATGAATTAACAGTTTTATATTTTGCGAACTACACTTTCTGTTTCTACTGTCGGATAGTTTTAGAATTTTCCTTGGTGAACTACAATTTCTGTTTTTACTGTCTAATAGTTTTAGAATTTTCCCTGGAGATGAGATAAGACTTCTAAACTTGTTGTGAAGATCTATCTCAGTGAAGCTTTGGACAGCAACATGACAATTTTCGTTGTTGTCCATCCATTCCAACCGATTCATTGTTATCTGAAAATGGTCTCATATTTTTCTAATAAATGGTAACTGATTCCTGGGCCTTCTGACTTCTTGATGGGAGAACAAGGCATGGGGAATCAATGGTCCCTTTTACAGTCGTTTACAGTCTGCATACACCATCACCGTAGAGCGCCCGTGTGAAAGAAGATCCGGAACATTCAGGCATCAAGGCATCAATGGCTGGAGATCACTTCGATCTGTTTTTCAATTTGATTTGTGCATTTTTGTTTCATGCACAATTGTAGATTAAGAGATCTGTTTTTACATGCTTCCGCTTGTGCAATGAGAATAAATGAGAATAAGTACATGATCAACATTTGAACATATTGATGGATAAATAGGGAGAAGAACAAAGACAAATGCGAGTGTTGAAAGAAAACATCTTCAAACATAATCTTTCTCAAGATGTGGGAGTACATGCCAGAGAAGGGAGTACATGCCAAAGAGCTACCAAATGCTAGGAATCCTTAGGAACTGCGAGAGCTCAAAATTATGATGATAACACACTCCGATGTAGCAGATCGAGATTGGAAAGAGTGCACGAGTTGGTGTATCTGCTCTAAGGCTGCAAACAAAAAAACAACTGATTAGTATCCAACTTTAACTTAGAAGGATGAGATAAAATTTAGAAATGCACAAGGCGAAGAATTTGAGATTTTTCCATAATATTTAAATGGTTAGAGTTGGACGAATTAGTGTTCTGGAAAAGAGCAGTGCATCTGTGCTTCCATATAAAGTAAAGAACGAGGGGCCTAATAACTTTCCAAAGAAACAAAAGGTCTGAAGAGGGGGTGGCCAAAAAGCGGAATAAGATATCCTCATGGGAAAATGTGCACAAAGGAAAAACCTTAGAAACCCATTCCCATGAAAACTGAGCGAAAGGGCAATGCCAAAAAACATGGACAAAATTTTCAGGACCTCCACAGAGAGGGCAGGTAGGGTTTGAAATCCCAAGGTATTCACGGCATAGGCAGGCCTTGATGCAAGAGGCACCAAAGAAATTGCTTAATTTTTGGAAGAGTCGGAAGGCTCCAAACTCGTAAAAAGAGAAAGAGCCAAAACTGTTCAGACTCTTCTTTGTGCCATGATCGATTGCAACGGTTAACAATCGTAGAGGAATCATGCAACAATTGAAAGGGCACAATTGAAAGATGGGAACTTTCTGAATTCCGCCAAGATCTGTTACTACCCAGTGTTTTACAAAAATGGAATTTTCCCAAAACCACAGAACTTTCATAAAGGCACCATTGCAGCATCAACCAGCGTAGTTCCTAAAACGGAACTTTCCCAATTTGGTAGACGCCAAAATGACATCGCTACTGCATCAATTAGCATCTTCCAAAAATGGAATTTTTCCAAATCGGTAAGACCCCCAGACCAGGTCCAAACTAGCTTCCACACCATGTCCAAACTAGCTTCTATTGAAAACAAAAAATTTCTATTTTAATTTTACAAGTTAAAAATCCAAGTGTCATGCATTGCTTACTAGACTCCCTCGAGACATGGAAATAAAAATAGAACAAAAAGGAATTCTTTATTTTTCTTTCCATATCCTATATGCCTTATATACTTGAGAAAAAAATGGTTAATTAACAAGATACATTGAACTTGGAATTGAAATTGACCATAGCCTCTACACATTAGGAAATAATAATTTTTAGGCTTTTGTAAATTGGTTTGACAATGAAAACTTATTAATTTAATAATTTAAGCCTTGTTTTTCCTAATTTCAACAATTTATAGCCTTCTTTTTCGTAATTTTGACAATTTGTAGCCTATTTTATTAAATATATGCCTATCTTAAATACAGAATGACCAAAAAATATATTAAATTTAATTAATTAATACTATTTTTGCTTGTTCAACTTTGCTTGCCATATTTTATTTTGTTTCAACCTTATTTTCACCTCATTTTTCCTTGTTTTGAGCATGTTTTAACCTTATTTAACCATATTTCGCTTTGTTATCATCTTATTTTACCTTGTTTTGCCTATTAGTGACCCTACCTTGCCTTATTTAGTCATGCTTTACCTTGTTTTGACCTTGTTTGGCCTTATTTTATAATATTTTGCATTATTTTAACATTGCTTAACGATTTTATAATATAGGTACCACTTATGTGCTTATGTGGACATGCAAGGTTAAGTTAGAAGGATAAGAAAGCAAATTCGGCTAATATTTGAGACCAAGTAGACCCATTTTGTAATGTTGTTCAACCAAGTTGGTCCTTGAATGTCTAAACTGAGTGCCTGAAAGCCTTTAAACTATGTAACCTTAACACCCTAGAATGTTCTAACCACTAGTGACCTTGAAGTTGGAAACATCATAGAGGGTTCCATGGTAGGATTCCCTATTTGTTTCCATAATGGTGAAGAGAACATGCATGAAATCAAGTTCCTCACTAGAACCTAGCTTGCTCAAGACATCATCAAACCTTTACCTGGAAACATGAAAGCCTTTGCATGACCTTGATTATATCTAACATTAGCATGTTTGCTTCCAGTGTGGTTGGCCTTTGTTTATAGGTTTGGAAAGAAAAATGATGTTAACAACGCTTGTGACCTACAACAAGTAAGCTTGTGTGAACTCTTGTCTCTTGTCTTTGCTTTTTGGCATAATAAATGAACTACAAAACTTTGTAAAATTTGTGAAACAAAATATAGATTTCTCATGTTGTATTATTTGTAAATTTTGGTGGCTTGTATTCTACTTATTATCTCATGTGGCCTTATGCAATCTCTTGTAATAATATGTATTATTTGGTTGTTTTTGTCCTCTTGGAGTTGTGCTTGCAAGATGAAGCTTGGAGTCATCGCAAGTATGCAAATCATCGTAGCAATAAGTTATTGTGTGATCTTGATGCACAAGATTTGGTTAGCTTGTTCAATCTTGTCATTAGTGCTTACCTTATTTGTTACCCCTCCTAAGCCATGTCCCCATAGCCAAAGTACAACCTTCCTTATCCAAAATAATAATGAAAATCAATGTTTGACATTCATGCACCATGGTCATGTGACATACTCCTCTACATGCTTCATAGACCAAGTTTGTTGAATAACATATCTCATTCAATGAGAGAATGCAGTAGAATCTAGCATACTTTACCAATTAAGTTCACTAGATGTAACACATCTTGTTCAATGAGAAAATGAAATTTGGCCTTGGCAATGAAACCTAATGAATTTTTAACTCCAAAAAAAATTAAGTAAATAAAGAAAAAAGGGAGCAAATGCCAAGGAAGCCAAGAAGCCTAATGTAAAACAAATGGCTCCAAACCAAAACAAAAGGAGCCTAACACCCAAAGAAGCCCAAGGATGGAGTGTTGGTTCCTCCAAAACATCGTTGAGTAACCAATAGTTCAAATATGAAGCATGAAGACCTTAAACACGATCACATGTTACAATTATATCATTAACATGATGTTAACATTTGGAATTCCTTATTAGCTAAAATGACCATTCCCCATTAATCAATGTAGCCATTGATCTCATTCCAAATCCTTGACATTTCATGGCAATCTTATTTCACAATTGTGGGTACTCTTTGATAGGATTTAACAGCTACCGAATCAAGTATGGAGAGAAGACCATTGGCGATAAACCTATTATGGCGTTTCACATTCTTTGTTGATGTCTCTTGGTTTAATCTTCAAAACATTAACAAAAATTAACCAATGAAACACCCCAAAGAAATCCATATTATAACCCATGATCAATAGTCTTTGTAATTTGATGGAAAAAATAAAGGCAGATACAATTGCCTTATTTTCCCAAAGATGTTATGGTAGCGTCATGACTCTATGGTACCAATGCTATGCTAGCATCCTGACTTTATGGTATTGATGCTATGCTAGCATCATGAATATATGGTACTAATGTTTATGCTAGCATCATAACTTTATGGTATTGATGTAGTGCTAGCATCATGAATTTTTATGGTACCAACGATAATGCTAGCATTATGACTTTATGATTCTGATGCTATGTTAGTATCATGACTTTATAATACTGATGCTATGGTACTGATATGGTAGAAGATGCCATAAATCTACTAGTAATCATGATAGAAGTAACTAAGAACCAATAGAGAACCTAAGGCCTATTTAAAGGATGATCCACTTCATCATAGGGACTTTTGGTATTTTTGCATACAGATCAAACTTGAGACCTTTGAGTAGTGAAAATGCCTAGGAGTCTATAATGACCAGCACCATTATTCCATAATGTAGAGCACTAAAGATGCCAAGAACCAAGTCGTAGTTAAATTAAGTTGTGCCAAATCTATGAGAGGACACTATAGAACATGTCCTACCTCCTACATTAGAGTCCAAATCTGTTATTTTAATTGCAAGTTGTAAAAGCCCCAATCTATATCTTTAGAACCCATTTGTTACATTATTTTAAAACATTTAATTACAAAGTTTTGGCAGCGTTGTGCCGTATTTTATTTCTACATTTTTTGCAATTGCATTTCCATTTTAATTTTGTTTAATGAATATTTTCTTGCTTATTTACATTTCGTATACATTTTGTTAATACCTCATAATAGACGTTCAAGTCCTCAAGGGATCTGCTAGACCATTTGATACACCCACAAATCCATTTCGAGGCTTGTGGATCTATGGGTTAAATTGTTCCGAGGATCTTCAGTCCTCCAGCACTAAAATTTTCTATCACTACAAATAGAAGGCTAGTTTCATCATGAGAATAAAGGCTTGAAGTTTATCTCTTGAAGGATGGAACTCTAAACTTCTTTACTTTAGTCATTTTCTAGGTAGGCCTTTGTGAGCTTGACCTCTAGATTAGCTTAGGATCTTGGGACCTCATCTTGTTTGGACTATCCTATGTTTTCTATGGGAATCTGATGAATAAAATCCATCTTGGACTCCTCACATAAGGGACTAGTAGCATGGGTTGCCTTAATAGCTTGTTCTTAGGGTTTTTATTGTGGTTGTTATTGTTCTTATCTTCCTCCATGAGTAGTTTCTCTTGAGGTTGTAATGTCTCTCTTGCTTGTGGTTCTTTCTTTGGTGTCATTTGTAATTACAAACATAACCCAAGATTAGTTATTGAGATGATAGTATTCTTTATTTTGAATACCCTTCCACTATTTGATTATGCTAAGTTTGTTGTTTAGTTCTTGTTTGAGCAATTAAATGCATATAAGAATAATTTATTATTATTTTAATTTTTATTTAATACATATTGGTTGTTGATATTAAATCTTTCAATCATTATTTTAATATTATTTTAATACCCTATCTATGAGATGTTAGCAAAATTTTCAAAAAATTTCTCTTAAAACCTTAGTGTTTGATGTCCTCATAACATAAAGTGTACGTTTAGAAGCTTGAGGATCAAAGAACAAGTGAAAACTAATAAGTGTTGAGGAAGTTATGGCTCTTGGAATACTTTGGGCTGAAAACTTATAAAAAATCCTCTTATGTTTGAAGAAAATGATGAAATATGAGTTAAGTATTTTATGTATGTATAACATTTTCGTGAAACATTGACAAGGATGCATCAATGAAGTTATGTTGATGTATTCAACTATGTCGATTTATCCAACTACATTAATGTATCTAACTAAATTAATATAAATGCATTGATGTAGTTGTTCGTATTCATTTTTCAACTTGAGTTATTAAGAAATTTTAAACAAGTTTGGGATTAAAAGAAGAGTCAAATAGAAGCTAGAAAGCTAGAAAATCAAGGCAATAACATCTCTTAAGATTCTAAGTGAGAAATTAGAGTAAATCGAGCACATGAAATGAGAAAATGTAAGATGTTTCTTAAGTAAAATTAACACAAAGTTGGATGATATAGAATATAAACATTAATAGAACTAAATAGAGGCCCATGGCTATGGAGTTTATATTGAAAGGAACCAAAAGCTATGCAAGTGGGTCCTTTTCAAAGTAGGATTATGCCTAAATATGCCCTTGCATAACTTCATCCCAAGATGTCTACAGGCACCATGAATGATGAATGCTAGTTTAGGTTAAACACTTAACCAACATAAGAGACTATCTTAGAATTATATAATATATAAAAGAAGACTAATAATTGACCTTGGTATAGGGTTGTAAGATGAGAAAATGGAGTGCTAGAATGGTAGAGAGAGATTGGGAGAGGAAAATCTATGATTAGGATGATTTGATATAAGTTTTTTTGAGTCTAGACTAAGTCCATACTAATAATAGTGGCCTCACATTGATGTATTCCCCCTCTTATACCATCATGAGTTGACAACAACCATAGAAGATGATCATCACTCCAATGAAAGAATAAAAGAGAAGAAGGAAGTAGTTAGAGATTATGTCGGAAGAAACTTGGGCCTTGGTTAGAGGGGTGTATTCAAGCATGCGTAACATGTATTTCTAGTGTTATAACCAATGCTTGTATCCCAAGATACCTTTAGAGAGATGTTCTTTTAATCCTTATTTTATTCAAGAACTAAACATTACAAGGACATACTTCCTTTTATGGTCGATACTAGGAGTGATGATATGTCCATGTGAAGCCATAAAACTCAAGAGGAAAGTTGAGAAGAGAACAAAACAAATCCCAATGAGACCACACAATTTTTTATTTTCACTTGATAGTTTCCTAGTTTGTTGGATAGCAAGATCATATGTTACTTTTAGGTTTCATGTGGAAGAGCGATCATGTTGTCATGATCTAGATCCCTTTGTAAGACAGAAGGAATGAATGGATGTTATGAGCTCACTATTTGGTATCATTGACAAATTGATCACCCATTAGTATAAAACATAATAAAAGGATAAAATTAATTAGAATAAGAAACTTTAATCTTGATATCTACATTTAATAATTACCAAAGTTCAAAGTAGCCATGAAATAAAATAAAATATTGTCATTAAAACCAAATGAAAGTAACAATAAAAGCTAGAGTAAAAAGTAAAAGTAAAAAAGGAAAATGTATAGAATAAACATTAAAATATAAAGAAAATGAAAAATGTATAAGGAAAAATGCAAAACGAAATAAAAATAAAATGTTTCTTTATATTCAAGGCTTTATGGTTGATGGTTATCTCCCCCATGACTAAGTTGGAAGAAGAAGACTCGGATAATGAATCAAGATTATTCTTGATTTGAGGTGTTAATATTGTAATTGGTTACTTGGAAGTCTATAAAGGATTTGAGTTATTGAATGATGAATAGCATGTTCTTCTGGGAGCTTGTTGGATGGTAAATTATCATAGCCTTGGAAGAAAAATTTAAGTGTATAATATATGACTCTTTCCATAATGTCTAAAACTTGGTTTATTGTGGTACATGCATGGGATTCTAATAGAGAACCGTTTTGTCTAGTTTGAATTCAAATTTTCATATTTTGGTATTATGGCATTGTTTTTTATATGCCTTGTGTACTTCATTCATCATAAGGGCTACCTTGTGATTTTTGTCTAGGTTGTTGAGTGTCATAAGCCTTTATTTTTGTGGCAAGTTAATTTCCAAGTCAACCTTACATATGGTTATGAGGGTATAGAGTTTAGCTTGAATTGAAAGTTTGGGTAACTTTCTATACACTAAATCAGAGGGATAGTAGCATATAGAAAGTTTCCATGTTGAGTGATATGCCCATATGACATTTTTGAGTTTGGTATTCCAATCTTTTCTATATCTACTAATTGTCTATGTTAGGATTTAGGTAATCTGCCTATTAATTACCTCAACTTGATCATTATATTGAGAATGGTAGGAAGTTATACGTTTATGTTCTATCTCAAAGTGTTACATTAAATTAAAAAGGTAGCATCTATAAAGTGTGTTCCATTATCAAAAATTAGTACTCTAAGCACACCAAACCTATTTACCACCTATTGCTGAAAAATCAAGCGGTGGTATTAGAGGTATAATCAAGAATGGTTGTAGAATTAGCCCATTTTGTATAGTAGTATAAAATAAAAATACTATAAGACTTTCCATTAGACATGTAAGTGATGAGTCCCATGAAGTTGATTTTCCAAATGTCAAAAGGCTTTAGTGGTTGAATCCATTGTTGAGGCCCTTTCATCTTATTGTTATTTCTTCATCATGTTGGTATCTCTCAAGTGAATAGGTAAAATGATGGGCATCACTAAAGAGCATTAGCAAAAAATATCCTTCCATTAGGATCTTTATGACCATTATCCTTCCTACATATTGGTCTCCACAAGGCCCTCATGAGCATCTCAAAGGACTCTTAGTTGATATTTATTAGGTGCATACCATCATACTAGACCATTAGCGTAAACCTTGTAAGGGTTATCCTCTATCTCTATCTAGTGTTTGACCTGGTGGAAAAATTGTTATTTCCTCCTATGATCCCATTTTGTTGAAGTCTCTTGCATGAGTAGATATGAGAGGAATTCATCATACCAATTAGTGATCCTTGATGTATGAACTTTACTTACTATAGTAAAGAGAAGCTCATTATTGATTGAAAAAGGACTCATCATCATTGTTATTCCATATTGACCAAATAGATGGTCTACAGCTACATGCTTGATTTCCTTTCTATCCATCATTTTTGAATCAAACTCTTGCAAGATCACCAAAAACTACATAAAATGGGGAATCACCACTACCTTGTTCATCAAGAAGTGAACTGCATTGTGATTAGTGTGCACAAAAATTAGATATCTAAGCACATAATGCTTGAATTTCTCTAGAGCATACACCACTATCATGAGTTCTTTTTTTAGTGGTATAATCAAGTTGTATACCCACGATAATTTTACATACACAATGGATATAATATGAATGTTTCTTATCATTCATCTATGTAAGCACCACTTTTAATGCATACTTGGATGGATCTATCATGATGTATAAGGATTTGAACTAATTAGATGCACATAGAATTGATGTTTCTATGAGCTTTTTCTTTATGTGTTGGAATATTTATTTGCATTTCTTGGTTCATTCATATGTTATATACTTCTTGGTAAATTCAACTAGTGGTTTGAAAATTTTGAAGAAGTTTTCAATGAAATCTATATAATAAATATTATGGCCAAGGAGTGATCTTACATCTTTAACTTTTTGAGGTTGTCTGGTAATTCCTTGGATAATCCTTATCTTTTCAAGATTCACCTTAATTTCTTTAACTAAAATTATATGCCCCAAGACCATCAAATGGCTCTTTTTCTAGCTAAGTTGTAGGTTCATCTCTACATATTATTTTAGTACCTACTTAAGATGGTCCAATGCTTGTTCAAAATTAACACCATAGGTGGAGAAATCATCTATGAAGAATTTAATACAACTATTAATTTATTGCTACAAGATACTCATGAATAGGCATTGGAAGGTTGTAAGAGCATTACATAGACCAAAAGGTATCTTTTTATATGCAGAATTTCCTCAAGGACTTATGAAAGTTATTTCAGCCTCATCTTCTAGAGCCATCTATGTTTGATTATAGCTTCTATACCCATCCAAAAAACTATAAGAGTTATGCCTTGGAATTGTGTCCAACACTTGCTTTACAAATGATAATAGAAAATGATCTTTGAAGATAGCCATGTTTAATAGCTAAAGTTTATACATACTCATAATTGTCCACTAGTCTTTGGTAGAATAGCAAGTGGACTTACCCACTCACTATATTCCACTGGATAGATGAATATAGTTTTGAGAAGTTTCTGAAATTCTTTCCTAACAACTTTTTGTAACATTAGATTCAATCTTCTTCATGGTTGCCTCTTGGATTTGATAGTTGAGTCTATCTAAATTTGATGTTGGTATATTGGTGGATCTATTCATGCTATCTTATCATATGACTAAGTAAATGCTATTGATCGTTTGTTAACTACCTCTAGCAACTTTTCTTTTTATTCCTTAGTAAGCTAGGTGTTAATAATTATTAGCTTTCCATTATCTATGAATGCATATTCCAAAGATGTTGATAAGGATTTTAATATTAAGAGCTCTTATTTAGAAGTATCAAGAATGTTTAACTTTTTCCAATTCATTTCTACTTGTTTTTTGTATTTTTCTTTGAAGAGTTATCTCTAGATTTGCTTCATCTCATCTATCTTGTTTATATAGGCACTTGTGAGGATTTTAGTTGGTTTCAAGCACATTATAAAACTAGAGCTATTATTTGTAGTCAACCACTAGGTACCCTCTTATTTTGTAACTACTATGTATAGGTACCTTTGGATGCTTTTGATTGTAACATACTTTTTGCATGCTATAATAAACGTGCTCTTTAGTACTCATATTTTCTCCACACAATCATATCTTGTGTTACTGTCCACGATGCATGAAGTCCTCTTCTTCTCACTTTTTCTAAATTCATTTTCCTTGGAAATTCTCAAGGAGAGGTTTCTAATCCCTAATGAGGCATCAATCTTAGTTAGCTAAGTCCTTTTTGTAATGATTTGAAAGTCTTCTTTATAGTTGTCCACATGGATTACTAGGATGTTCATTGGATATGATCATCTCTAAATAGTGGTAACAATACCATCTACCAATCCCAATGGAACAATGATAAATTATTCTTTAAGATCTATCATGATATTACTTTTCTTAAGTGAATGCAAGTTGTATGTTTTTTACATTACTTGAGAAATTAAATTTACACTAGAAATTGAGTCTAATAAAGCTTTGCATGGGTTATTCCTTGAAATCTAAAAAATAAATTAGAGGATTTCTAGGATTAGTCATTTTCTTTAGAAGGTGTGCTACCTTTATGTAGTATGTGATTGCATGAGTTAACATGATAGTATAAACATTTTGTGATCTTTGATTTGAAGCCAACTTAGTAGATAGCCCCAAGGTAGCTTGATAAGGATCTGTAGTCACTGATACCTACAGTGATTTAGGTGGACTATTGGACCTAAAGAAAGCCATTTTTAGGGCTTACACACAAAGTCACTTGAGTTATCATCTAGTTGCAAGATTATGGCCTATGTGGTATTGTGTTATTAAGGCTATAGAGGTATTTCACCTTGCATAGATAATGTAGGTGGAAAATAACTAGAGTTATGAGGTACAAAGTATTGTTATAAATAATGAAAAGTATAAGTGAAAGGAGATTCAATACATGGAGTGGTAGGTTTGTGATATTTAGGAGGATAGAGTATGGTTTGTAGAGCCACTTAGAGACATAGGCTATTGGACATAGTATCCATATGGATTAGGTTGGCAGTAAGCATACTTCTATCTTGGTGGTCACATCCCCCATGACTATGGGTTTTACTATGAATGATAATAATCTTAAGGTTAAGGCAAGATCTCACTTTGATAATACTGTTGCTAGTTGAATTATTGTTGATAGTTGTGTTATGAATAAGACAATATCTTAGGTGGTTGCCTTCTAGAAAGCTTTGGGTTTAAGGTATTGGCCCTAGATTCCTACAAGTATGACAATAGTAGACAACATTTCTTTGGATTTTCATATTGATAGATGTCATACATTCTATCACCTATATCAGAATATATGATCTCATCAACTTCTATAACCTTAAGTTTATATTAATGGTAGTTCTTTACTACATTCTTTTTTCTTCTTCTGTCTTTGTCCCTATTCCCTTGCTCTATTTTCTCCTACATGACTTTAAGAGCAATTTGAAAATTTTCATTCAAGAAATCTGATATTTTATTCATCTTAACTGATACCATGGTGATAGATTATTGAATCAACAAATTTTTTCTTTACATAATCTCATACAATGGTGCTTCCTTTTTAGGATCATAGAGATGTATCTTCCTTTTGAAAATGGATGGATCTCTATTGTATTCTTTTGTTCTTTCTCTTTTTTTTAGCTCCCCTTATTCTTTTACCATTTGATCAATGAGCCTTTTTATCTAATGAGCTCTCATTTTTGACAATCTTCCTTGCATATAAATTCCAAGAATCTCTCTCATTTTATTCTTGAGTCCTATTATACAGCAAAATTGCTCCCTTTGAGAGAAATCATGACTTGGGTATTAGTGTAATAAAGAATACCATCTTTCCAAGGCTATGTCAAGGAATTCATGATTATCTTATTTTCACCCTTGAATTTATTTTCTCAAGTTGAACATCATGGAATATTTTTGATATTTCTTGTTGAATATCTCTAACATTGTACTTCATCTACAAATAGATTCCAGTTCAAAGGACTAGTACCAAATGTTAGCTTTTTCAATGAGTGTCATAGGGAGTAGTTTGAGCTTTTGCTAGTTATTTTTGATGTTTTGCAAGGCATAGGCATCATGTAAGGCTTGCAAGTGATGTTGTAGATTAGCGTTATAACCTCCTTCAAACTTAAAGATGTTATTCACATCAAGAAATTTCATTTGGCTATCCCTTGGATGGCTAGTAGGAATATGAATTACCTCTAAGATGATTATCATTCTTCTCGTAGTAAGAATTGATTCATCATAGTCATTATATTTATGATGACCCTTGTCATGGCCATGTATCCTATGATATTGCCTACTATGTTGTCTCTCCTAATCATGTTTTTCCTTTCCTTGTTGTTATCTATGTTTCCTTATTACATCTCATCAATGGGATCTTCTATCATCTCCACCTTAGTCTTAATCATTCCTTCTTTAGTATTGATCACATTTTCCCTTATTAGAGCTTGATGATAAGGCGAAGGATGAGGATCAAGAATCAGAAGAGTTATGCCAACTTATTCTCCTTCTCTAGTTCCTTGATTATTCTTTTGGTAGATAGTTGAGGGAGCTTGGCCTTAAGGTTCCCCTAGTTTTGGGGCCAGCTCTCTCCTTACCTTGGTTTCTTGCCAAGGATGAATGTAAACATTGTTAAGTTGTATCATCCTCATCAAAGGGAGGATGACCTTGGCACTAAGATCATGATAATGGAAGTTTGGTGTCCTCCTTTTTTGACTATGAGTGTCACATCCTCATCCCCAAATGATGTTGCTGGATAATAAATATAATTCCTCTTCATAATAAGTGTTAGTGTTATCATGACAAGACCTGAAAGGGTAGTTGTAATTAAGATCCAAAAAGGCATGTTGTAATAATGGACATGCCTCTTGAGGTAACCTTTGGGGATTTGACCTAAGGCATTTATACCTGGGCTTAGAGGTCATGCTAGGCATGGAGTGGTTGAGCCAGTAAGGCAAGTCATAAGAGCTTGGAAGTGGACTAGCCATCCGTTTTAGCCAGGATTATAGGCCTAACTATGGTGGTAGTGCTAGATTGCCTCTAAGGAAATAGATCCTGAACGAGAAAAACCCCAAAGAATACTCTTAGAGCATGATATAGTACACTATTTCAAATCAATAAAGCATTCTTTTCTTTCTCTTTCTACACTTTCTCTATTATTTCCTTTATTCATAATGTCTAATATGACATATATTTGAAATTTACCATGACGTCTAAGAATGGGATGTCACAGTGAGATTAGTATGATTAGGATCTTCTTTCCCTTGGAGGCTTCATGGTAGGCCTTCATGAGTTTATCTTTTCTATGTTAAGCTTTTATTGGTTAATAGTCTTTGAAGAGGTGCTCTATTAGTTGGTATTCTAGGGCTATTAAGCCCTAAATTCATTAGTATTACCATGAATAGTGAGGGAATAGTGGGATTAGATGCTAACAAAATGTTTTCCTTCTAGCCTCTCTAGCATAATTAGTCATCTTCATAAAGTATAAAAGTGAAATATGGATAATATTGATCTGAATGGGTATAGAAAACTTTTAGTTATTAAGGTATCTCATCAAAATTTCTTCTAGTCTTATCATGTTGTTTGTTAAGATTGTTAGCAGATGGAGAGTCAACCCTACGAGAAGAAGACATTTTTAGTTTATTCTTGTTGTAGTGTGTCATTAATTAAAATAAAATATTATTATTTTTCTAGTAATGATGCATTATATATTCCTTAATACTTCTTACATAATAGTTAAAAGGATTTTCCTAGTATTGGTGCCAATGATGAGAAGTGAGTAATCGCTATGCCCAACCATATGAATCACATGTGTATCCATGTGATCTAGTTGAATTTTATAGATCCTGTTACCTATGTGTCCTTTATCCTAGATAGTTAAACATGAGGTTACTATTCACTTGTGTTAATTTCATCCATATAACTAAGTGTGATTAAGATGTAAGATATTTGTATTTATAATTTTAATATGCTTTATCTTTGAAAGTATTAAGAGATGAGGTAATTGAAATATTAGAATTTACCTAAATAATAGAACTAAAGGTAAGCTAAACTATCCTAAATGAAAAGCATCCATTCCCACTTTCTTTACATATCCTAAACTTACACTAATACCTCTAGGTTACCGAGTGTTTACTATTGGGATTATCAAGCATTAGTATATTATGCTTAAAGTGGTCATAATCACATTACTATGGAATAAAATATTATACTCTTAGGTGTAGAAAAGAAAAGTACATGTAAAGTAAACTGAATGCTAGTCCAAGTGTTGTAATGGAGAGAAGAAATCTTATTTTTATTTCTATTATGTAAAAGTATCAAGGAACATCTTGTACTCAAATAAAACTCCATAAAATCAATTCAATTCATGCTATAGGCACTTAGAAGAAAATTTTGCTAAGTCTTATAGAAGAAAAATATAAAAGCTTTGCTAGAGGAATGACCAAATGATTCATAAATGTGACTAGTGTATGCATTTATATAGGCTTAGGGAAGATCAACGTTAATGGATATGTGCCAATGCATTTAAGGATGCATTGATGAGGCTATGTCAATGGGCATGGATTGAATTAGTTCACTTAGTTAGACTTCATTAATGGAACTACCAATATTTGTTCATTGTTTAAGAAGATGGTCTTCCTTAACTACATGAGTGGCTAACTTGGACATAGAAACAAAAATTACATAGCTATCACTAGGAAATTTTTGATCTGATTTAATAGATGTTGAAGACTCTTTTCATAATGTTGATTCATTTCCTAGATAACATTTAAGGAAGGATAGTAAAATATCTTTTATTTGATTCCATGTGTTTGGTATAGTCTTTTCATCTTCACCTAATGAAGAAGTATTGATTGATGAAGCCTCATGACATGTTCTTATATGCTTATGAAAATATTTATTACCATGAGAATAATTGTTTTCTTTCATAGATGGGGTTTGATGGGATGTGATATCACATGGGCCACGATATCACGTATGCAATATCGCATGGGCGACGATATCGCATACGCAATATTGCATCTTTTCCTGCGATATCGCCTACAGGATATCGCAGTTCACTGCCAATTCTATAAATAAGAGGTAGCTCTCCCTATTTCACAACTTAGATTTAGATTGTAGCTAGACTTTGGTAGTTTTCTCCCTCTGGAGTTAGAATATTTTCCAGTGTTTGCCCGTAGTGTGGTGAATGTAATTGTACAACATCCTTTATTCGAGTGTGACATACTTGGACACGCACATGACCAACAATAAAGATCAAGATTACTTCATCATTGCAGCATTCACTTTGTTTATTTATTTATTTAATTATTATTTACTACTTTCCTAGCTAATCTCTCTCACCCTTATCTCATGTTAGAACGTGGAATGAGTACGACTTGATTACGAGCTCTTAAGTGTGACTACTTGGTAACCCAGTAGCGTACCTAGGATCTATACTTGGTAACCCCAGTGGTAGTCATGCATGAAGTCCAAGGTGTGTATGGATAATCAAGGAATGGATGCTCATCGCACTTAGGCTAGATTAGATTCTTTTACCATTTCTCTCTTAGCTTAGATAATATTACTTTCTATTGCCTTCAGGAGTAGCATTAGATTAGGAAACCCATCATACACCTCACTCTGGACTAAACCATATGTGACAAATATAATACTAGCCCAGGTGGGAAGATAGCGAACTGTGACCTAACGATAACTATCTAAATGCCACAACTAGTCTGTCTACGGAGTTTTACTAGATCACACATGAAAATGCTCGTATTCATATGGTTGAGTATAGGGGGTACCTCGCCACTCATCATTGGTGCCATTGCCGGAGACAGTGCTAGTTATCTAGATTAGCTATATCATACAAGGTCTCTATAAAAGGAATTAATGATATATATTTTAGAAAAAGAAATGATTATAAAGAGTCACATGAAAATTCACACACAACTTCACAACCATGCCTCTCCTACAAGATTACAATAATGCCACACTTAGTGAGGAAGTTCATTGGAGAACCAACAAACTATATAACGATGAAGATTGGAGTATGCAACCTGAGGTAGGGGTTTCTTATAAGCATGAATGAAAACAACGTCATCACAAAGCAAAAAAGCATAACTTACAAGATGATGATGAACCCCTACTAGCCACTACAAGCTTAATGCAAATACAAGAGGCTGTTCGAATCTCATGTTTGTAAAGAGAGCTGTCTACCCAGGCTTGATTTAAACAACTTTTCTAAATTTTCAGGAGGCTATGACTTAGATCCATATCAACATTTACAAGCCTTCTATGATGCTTGTACATGGAACAATATTGATAATGGGTGGAAAAAACTTAAGCTCTTTCCCATGACACTCATTGACCAAGCAAAAGTATGGTATAGATCGTTAAAACAAAATTCGATACAATGCTGGTCAACAATGGTAGAAGTATTTAACAAAAAATATCAAACCTATGCAAGAGTGTCAACCTTGAGGAAACAAATCCAAGGATGGAAACAAGTACAACATGAACCCTTGGACATGGCCTTAGAAAGATATTATGCACTATTAAATGATTGTCTAGGCCATGAGTTCTCTGAGGAAAGGCTAACATACCATATTATTGATG
Organism: Gnetum montanum; assembly: GCA_015680685.1. NCBI lineage: Eukaryota > Viridiplantae > Streptophyta > Gnetopsida > Gnetales > Gnetaceae > Gnetum > Gnetum montanum. The sequence goes on from MNCI01012880.1 coordinate 68,498, forward strand.
GGCTTCATGATGTAACCAGAGAAACCTTAGGGATGTATGCCCAAGGTCAACTATATGAACTACAAACCCATCATATCCAAGAGCTTATTAAGTGGGTAGCAAAATAAGAAGGAGAAATGGCTAGATGGGAGAGGGTTGAAAAACATAAACGAGACCAAAATATCAACTTAAAAAAGGTCCATAATCACAAAAAGGAGAAATCAACCAATCTCAAGGTGGAAGAATCATCTTTTCCAATACAACAATCATTAGAGGAAGTCGAGGCAAAGATCAATAAGATGTTGGAATGGATGTATCAAAAGTGTGGAGAATTTATTAATATTATTGGAGATAAAGTTTTGACAACCCAAGAAGCAGGAAAAAATAGTAGACAATCAAAAAGAAGGGATAAGGAAAATAAGAGCTCAACTGCCAATCATACATATGAATGCAACATATGGTTGTACGATCATCCCAAGGGCCAATGTCCAATATTGTTACATTTACATGAGCATTGGGGAAAAACATTACATCCAGAGTTTATACAGAGATACTATGTTCGATCATAGTGCCAACAATGCCAGTTGTGGGGGAGACCACCCTTAGACTAAAGACACCCTTTGCATCATCCGAACCCAAACTCTTATCTTGTTCAACATCCTTTTTCTCTAGCTGGGCCAACATACTCTATCTCACCATAGTACCATTCTCCTCAATACTATCAACCCATGCCTCCAACACAACCACCACTAGGTGCACCTTATACTCCTCCTAACTTTCAACATTCTCATATTTTCCCTCCTTCCACATCGCCACTAGTTGTTCCTAAGGTGTCTGCACCACCATAACAACCCATGAACAACACTGGTGCTACTACTACTAATAGCAGTGAAAAGCCTCCTCAACATCAAAAGAGTCCTTTCTTTAAACATGATTGTAAGAAGGGACAATACAATTTCAAGGCCACTGCATCTTCCAACCCAGCACAAGTCCCACATTGTGGTGTATCCTTACCTTTGAATCCCACACCTCATGTAACTTCATCAGGGCCACCAACTCACACTCCAACAATAATCCAGCCCAATGAACACAGCCGTAGAGAGCATCATCCTAATCCTTGCATACCATCTAACGGTCACAAACATTATAGTGGGTCAACTCGTTATCGAGGAACTACATCATATAAATTTCCCCACTATGCTCATTATGATCAAGTGTGTGAAACCCGATGGGGTAAATATGACCAAGCCATAATACTTTCAAAATGCAAGGACCCCCATTATCAATTATTAATCCTTGATGTCTTCAACCATTTAGCTATGAGGGATATCCCCCATTCTAATAACAAGTGGGATTAATAACCACTTCTTTTTTTTTTTACAACTTTTTGTTTTTCAGTTTTTCAATTTTTCAAATTTCTTGTTTTATCTTTTTATCTTTTTCTATTTTTGTCTTTTTACATTTTTGTAAGTAATCTTGTCTATGAATAAAACACTCATGTGGATCGTTGGTCGAGGTGTGTTCTATGTTATTAAGTCTCGAACGATCAATTATTTGGACAGTGAGGCCATTACATCCACTCATCCACTCTACAAATAAGAGGTTCTGTTCGAGGGTACAGTGATATTCTTGACATTTTTTAAAAAACCTTAAAATTAATTTTGTGTTCATTGTACCCAGAGTGAAGAAGGATGGACCAAGAGGGAATGATTAGGGTGTGACATCAAGGGGACTTTTGGATTCTCTTTGGTGATGACTATGGGTGTTATCATGCAACGTGGTTGTACTAAGATCCTTGTAGATCTAATGAAAAATGGGAGTAAGAGTAATCAAAAGGGCACTTGAAAATCCAATGTTGTTCTAGGGGGTCCCACTAGAAAGAAATGCACCCATTCCTAAAGGTTGGAGGCTTCTCTAGATTCTGTATTCAAAAAGAAAGAAAAAAAAAGAAAAACAAAGTGCCACAAAACAAAAGTCACTCATCCCTTGAACAAAACACCAAGTGATCATACACCTTGTTGTTATGGTACTCTCATAGTCGCTCATCATGGGATGAAACAATGTGGTGTCACTGATTAGAGAAATGGACTTGGTCCTAATCTTGGAATGATGGGTTAATGACATATTAATCATGCTTTACACGTAGGATTCATTGTGCCTTCGGTCAGTTACCTCATGTCCCAATCTCTACGATCCCTTTCTATAGTCCATCTCATCTCACTATTCATGTAATTGTAGCTCATGTCTCATGTAGCATAGAATTTTCATCTCATTTTGGTGATAATTACATGTGTGTGTTTTGTGGAGTTAGTGTAGATTACATTTAACCCTTCTAGTGCCCATGAACACTTTAAGTGTGGTTACACAAGGGCATTATAGGTTGGAACTTGCTTTGGGGAGGATCCACTTGTGTAATTTTTTGTAATCTTCACTTATGACATAGCTCACACACACCATTTCTTACCCTTAGCATAATTTTTCAATTGATTTTCTTTCCCTACTATTATCCCCCTGAATTTTAATGTTCCAATGTATCATTACATACCCTTTTTCTTACCACCCAAGGTTTTATTGGTAAAATCCACATTGTCATCATTAATTGTGTCTCTAGACGTAATGAAATTGCCCTAGAACCCTTGATAATAGCCAATGTCCTAAATTTACAATGTTTATTTGAAGAAAATCCCTTCAAAATTTAGTCTTTTTGTTGTGCCTCACATTACTAGGGATGAGATATCGCGTACGTGATATCGTGTATGCGATGTATCATACGCGATATCACATTGCCACTGCCTATAAATAGGTCACCCCCTCACAACACTTAGTGTCATTTTTTCATTCACATGGGGGATTTTTTGAAATTTTTCTCTACAAATTACGATTGAGCAACCCTTGCTTTTCTCACTTTATCTCACTCACTGGTACTCTGATTTTTATTCCGTTTGAACCTGCTTGAACTCGAAGTGTTTAGTTTAGTCATGGGGGAGGGACACTTGCCGAAAAGTGCCTAAATTTTTTTGAAATTTATCATTGCCCAAAGGACATAAGCTAGGGTAATTAACTATAACACTTAGAATAATTGTGCCTAAAAATCATTCAATTCCTAGGTATACTGGGAAACTAAAATGAAAACCACCTAAGTCATAGGACTCATTATTACAAAACTTTGGGCACTATCACACATGATAACATAAGATCATTAATTAAGAAAAACAGTAAGGTATAACTTAACTTCAAAAACAACCTTAATAACGCTTGGCCTGTGTGATTGTAGATGGCCTCGAAATGTGGACAATAGAAGGGTCCCACCCAAGGTGGAAGCAGATGAGCTCGGAAAGGTGGAGGAAAAAGACCTGCTAGAAAACATGCAGAACAGGAGGAGAAATCATTCAGCATTCATCAAGATGAACCTCTTACTAGATGGTTCGGGTAGGCAGAAGGAGGAGCTACTGTAGCGCTTGAACTGGGACAACAAGTCATGTTTCCCCAAGATTGTGTTCAGGCTATCCATGAGAAGTCCACATTTGCTGTGGTGATTGTGGTATTAAACTTTGAATCATTTGCAGATTTCACTCCTGAGGCCGTTAGGGATCACCTCAAAGGGTCTCCCTTATGGCCTATCCTCTCTAAAAGTAGTGCCTAGTACCTAGGAGAGATGTACCAATTTTGGCACAATAGGGAGCAAGACACCACTGTTAATATTTGTGGTGTGATAGTTGACTTCTCTACATAGAAAATTTCAAAAGTGTTAAACCTTCTGAATACAGGGCCCTAGGTTGCTTGGTTATCCACCCGTTTAGATCCCAATGTGCGAAAGGATTGGTTGGAGAAGGCTTATGGAAAAGATAAAGCATTTGGTGAATTGATGATGGAAGAGAGGGTTTACTTCAAAATTGGAACATATCACCTCTTCCCCACAAAGGGCCTCAAAAGAATATCAACGTATGCAACTAGAGGATGTGTAGTGTTGATGGGAAAGGTTAACGCAAACCTACCCCATCTATATTTGAGGCAGTTTGAAGAATGAAAGACAGGGAATATGGCGTTGCCTTTCCCTTGTCTTATCAGAAAGCTTTGTCAACATGCTGGTATTTGGGGATACACCAATGACGTCCTCCGAAAGGCCTAGATTACTTCATATGCTGAATTTCTTAAAGCACCAGCTCCTAGAAAAAGCAGTGGCAAAGATCTGGGACCTGAACAAGAAGAAGAACATATGGCTGAGCCAACTACAACTCAACTTGCAGGACCTAGTCAACCTCCAGCCATGGGTCCTAGCCAACAACAAGAAGTAGGGCCTAGCACAGGCTAGGATTAGCTGCCACCACTGCAAGACTACAGATAGTCAATGAGCCATCTTGGGACCATCGCTGAGATGGTCAGTTGGGGAAGTTGTGATGACATAAACCTCTTCCATGTCATCGATGATGCTAGGAAGCCTACTGTTTCATTGGATTGCATAAGGAGTGAAGTCTCCATTCACACAGGAGGAGGGGAAAGTAGATGATCACAAAAGATCTTAGGAAACATGACATCTTTCTAGGTGAAGTTAGAGACTGGTGAAGGGGCCACCGTGGTGGTTATACAACACTAGAATTCTGTGAGAGCTGCAGAAGTGATCACAAACCACATCAAAGAATCCTTCAATGTACCTATTGTGCCATCGGAAGATCTCACAGGAGCACGGGATGCTCAAACCTTAGCCGGAACCTCAATGACTCTTGTGGAACATGAGGATGTTCTTGATCTATTGCTTCAAATAGGTCAAGTAATGATGTCCCTGTTTGATATCCCTTAGGATGTTATAGCAATTTAGTTAGACCTCATTTGCACAAAGGGGAAGCTGGTCTTAACAGAAGTAAGGGTTCATATGTTTGGATGTAGGGGTTCATATGTTTGGAAGTAAGGGTTCATATGTTTGGATGTAGGGGTTCATATGTTTGGAAGTAAGGGTTCATTTGATTAGATCATGCATAAATGATTGTGGTTCATATGTTTGGATGTAGGGCCTACTCATCACTCATCATTGGCATCATTGCCAAGGATTTTTAGTTAGCTTTGTGCACTTCTAGGATGTAGTGAAAATCCTTCACATTGTTGGATCGAACCTTAGAGTTGCAATCATTCTAACTAATAATAAAAACTATAAAAAGAACACTAAGTTTTTTTCTTCTAATCCAAAATATCTTCTTCTCATAGGCACAATGGATCAAAACTACAAGTGTCATAGGAATGCAAAGTGGTATTTACTCATTTAGATGAGTTTGTGTCTAATTTCACCTTCATCAAACATCAAGATGAATAGCTATGGTGGATAGACATGGAGGGCAACATAATGTTGCCACCTAACCAATCAGTTCTTGGGATGCTACTCCAAACTCTTAAGAAGTTGGGCATCCAAGATCTCAATGATGAATATGTTGTGTAGCAACATGAATATTAGGAATATCATCCCACTAAAACACAATAAAAAAGAGATCAATAATAGGAGAAATTCTATGAAGCTATGAAGGGGAAACGATTCAATAACTCTTTGTTCCTATTAAAAAAAAAAAGATAATGTGGATCCCCTCTCTGAGGATTCTAACCATGCAGACTCTCCTTCCCTTAATTTTGGTGAAGAGGGCTTGATCTAGAACTTATAATTAATTCTTAACAATCTTGGTTCAAGCAAGAATGGATCCCATGATCACGGAGGATCCCAAGATGGAAGTCATGTAGGGACAAGGATAGGAATCATGATGATGATGCATCATGATGCTATTCCTCCTTCCTCTTCACCTTCATCATCCTCTTCTTCCTCCTTAAGCTCCAATTGAAGGTGCAGAGAGCATGATTGTGATGGAGGTGACTAATGGGATAAAAATGATCATGATTGTAGAGCCCACTAGGATGATCAAGATTAGAGGCATGAGCATTCAACAGAGTCTTTCCACCATGTGTCAAGAAGTAGCAAAGGGCATCATAGGCACCATGGTCATCGCAGAGGCCATGAATATGATAAGCCTTTGCTTGTAACTTGAAACATGTTGAACATCATAGAGGTAGTCAGAATTCCAACAAGGCACATGAAATATAGTAGAATAATGAAATTGGATATGAATAATATCTCCAAGTTTGAGGGGGGATACAATTCAAATCTATAGAATCATCTACAAGCCTTTTATAATGCTTGTGCCTTGCAAAACATAGAAAATGATTGGTAAAAATTTAAGCTATTTTCCAAGACACTCATAAAAGAAGTAGAATGTTGGTATTGCCCTTTGGAGCTAGAATCAATTTTTAGATGGAGTACAATGCTTGAGCTATTAGATAACAAATATCAAATGTACTCTCAAGTTTCCAACTTGAGAAAGCAGATCCAAGGATGGCAACAAGGAATACATGAACCCTTGGATGCAACCATGGGAAGATATTATTCTATTTTACATAGATGTCCTAGCCATGGTTATTCTCAAAGGGAGCAACTTCACCATATTATAGATGGGGTCTGGTCAGAAACACAAAGAACTCATGGAATCTACACCCAAGGGAGATTGTCAAGATTAAGAATCCATCAGATTCAAAGGGTTATTGAGTAGGTTACAAAAGAAGAAGGAGAGCTCATAAAGAGGGAAAGTCCTAAGGAGTACAATCAAAACCTTTCCATCAGAAAGGAAGATCTAATTCTATGATAATGAGGAGGATGCAACACTTGATGAATTGGTGTAATGAAAAACCTTACCAGTCTAGAAATCTATCTCCAAAATTCTAGTGAAGATAGATAAAATGTGAGACTCTTTGGATGAAAAGTTCTAGAAATTTCTAAAACTTATAGAGGAATCCAAAAGAAAAGTAGTTATTGTGATTATAAGAGAAGAAAGGAAGCTAAATGTGCCCACCAAAGTGGTAAGGGAAAATTTATTGCCATAGAAGAGGTTGTGAAGTCTAAATCAGATGATGATGGTGGGTGTGACATCTACCAATAAGAACATCCTAAGGGATGTCCCCCTATTTTGTCAAACTTGCAAGAATCTAGGGTAGATTTTCTAAATCCTAGATTGGCAAGAAGGCAAGCACCCAATAGATTTCCTTATCCTCAAGGCAATCCCAAGCAATTCCACTAGTAGCAACAAGTTTATTACCTAGGTGGAGCTCCACCACAACCATATGAGTAGTATCATTAGTAAAAGCACCCACAGCCATGGGGGATGCCACCACCTAGGTAATAGTACTCATGTAGATAGCTAGATCCATATGGGTACTATGTTTAGCAACCCATGTCTCCATGTGACTTCTTTAGTCATGCTTCTTTTCAACATCACTACTATCCTCTAGAGTATTACAAAGCTCATTCTTCATCTCTAAGAGGGAAGTCCTCACATCCTTATCACCCTTCTACCTTTTCTACTCATGTCCCTCTACCCTCAACCCAATTATCACATGGTCCATCCATGTAAGGAAAAATTCTAGCCCAACCATAGTAGCGTAATGCTACTAGGGCCATTAACTTACAATTAACTCCTCAATCAAGTGGTTTGTAATCCAAACCTAGAAAAAGACCATTCTTCCAAATCAACAGCCCTATCAAGCCCTCACAAACTCATGTGGCTAAACATCATACTTTTTTTTTCATCCTCTACATCTAATCCACTTGAGTTCCCTTTGAGCCAAACACCTCCCAAAGTGCATATAGTCATCCTATTCCATGCTATCACTAATTGGATAAAAGTTAACCACCTTCCTAGGAAACTATTTGATCTTGAAAGTCCCCTCATTTACCTTCAAATTTCCAAGAATGAGCCTTGCAAAGCTCTTCTAGATTTAGGTCCCGCTATCAATATAATTTTTCATGAGATCTACAAATCCTGGAACCTACCTCGACTCAATGAGAGTAACAATCATCTTGATTTGGAAACTCAATGGAGGAAATTTTGACCACTATTTATGGGTGGTCCTATCAACTCATTTCCTAGTGATTTGTGTTAACAATTGCAAGGGGAACTTCCCAATCATCATGGAAAGGGCTTGGCTAAGAACTGTTGATGCATGCTTGGAAATTAGATATCTTTCCCTAGAAATTTTCAAGGAAAATGCATTTGGAAAGATCGAGAAGAAGAAAGTTCCATGCATTGCATACAGTGATACAGGGTGCAATTGTATGTAGAAATTATGGGCTATCAAAAGCACATCAATCAAATCATGCAAATAGTATGCAGAAGAATCTAAAATTCAAAGGTTCTTGTATGTAACAACTACAAAATAGGAGGGAACCTAGTGTTTGATAGTTGATCTTGAAAATGGCACACTTTGCATGGAACCCATTAAGAGTTTAAGTAGTGCCTATATTAAAGGCATGGATGAACTAGAGTAAGTTCGTTACCAACTCTCTAATGATGAACTTGATGACACTTATTGGGGAGAGTTGGAAATCCCTAAAAATTTTAAACATGAGCCCTTAGAGTTGAAAACTCTACTTGTTGGCATGGAGTATGCATTTTTGAAAAATGTCAAGCCAATGATAATCAATTCTAACCTTTCTCCTAAGTAGAAAGAGAAGCTATTGAATGTGGTAAACAAATGGCCAACAACCTTTTCTTGGTCATATCCCGAACTTAGTGGGATGGATCCTAGGATATGCCATCATTGCATCTATACTAATTCTTCCTTCAAGCCAAAGAGGGAGTCATAGCAGTGGTTGAATCCCAAATTAAAGTAGATTTTCAAAGAGAAAATTAAACAACTCCTCATGGTAGGGTTCATCTATCCAATTACAGATAGTGAGTGGGTTAGCCCACTTGTAATCATTCCAAGAAAAGGTGATAAGTGGACGATGTGTATTAATTTTAAGATGTTGAACATGGAAAACTATAAAGATCAGGCCAAACTACATTCACAAGTTCCTAGGGAACTTTTGCATATTGAAAGATGCCATTTGCTCTGTCCAATGCCCCTACAACCTTTTAATGCCTTGTCCTTTGCATTTTTCAGTAGTAGATTAGTAGCAGGGTGGAAGTCTTCATGCATGACTTCTACACATATGGATTTATATTTGAGTAGGCCCTAGACCACCTTAAGTAAGTGCTTAAAAGATGTGTGGAGACTAATATTTAGCTTAATTAGCAAAAGAGACATCTCATGATCTAGAAGGGCATTGTGTTAGGGCATAAAATTTCTCAAGAAGGGATTGGAGTGGACCTTAAAAAGATTAGGCTCATCCAAGGAATAACCCATTAGATAGAAACTGTCAAAGATGTCTAGTTATTCCTTAGACACACTAGCTACTACTGGTGATTCATAGAGAATTTCTTTAAGATCACAAAATCATTGGTTGAACTCATAAAGAAAGATGCTATGTTTGTATGGACTAAGAAATGTGAAAAGTAATTTCAATAACTCAAAGAGAATCTTGTAGAAACTTCAATTCTACGAGTATCTAATTGATCTTGTGCATTTCACATCATGATAGATGCATTGAACTATGCCTTGGGAGAAATGCTTGCATAGTTGGATAATCAAAAATGTCCTTATTACATCCACTATGCAAGCCAAAGCATTGTGGATGCACAACTTAACTACACCATAATATAGAAAGAGCTAATGGTAATGGTGTCTAATTTAGATAAGTTTAGGCACCATGTGCTTAAATATAAGGTCTTTGTTCATACTAACCATAATTCCATTTACTTCCTTATGAACAATTCAATGGTAAGCCCCCATGTCATATGGTAGCTAGTGATCTTGTCAGAGTTCAATCTTACAATGGTAGATTAAAAGAAAAATAAGAACATGGTCACTAACCACTTGTCTTAGTTACGATGGGAGAATAAAAATGAGGAGAGCCCACATTTAGACCAGTTTCTTAATGAACTCCTCTTTGTTGATACAATAAATGAACAAGTGCTCTGTAAACCTACATGGTACAATGGCATACTTACTTATCTTCTCACTCAGAAGATGGCACAAGCGTTAGACCATAGGAAGAAACAATAGTTTCTCCATTAGGCTAAACTCTTTAGGGAGATCAATGGACACCTTAACAAGGTGTGCATTGATGCCCTAGTTCATTGGTATGTTCATGATGGTAATCAATTGTGTGTTCTCCGAGATGATCACGAGGGTCCTAGTGGAAGCCACTATGTAGGGATATGCACAGTCATTAAGATCCTAATGGTAGGGTATTATTGTCCAACACTCTTCAGTGATGCTCATCAATTCATTTGCTTTTGTGAACCCTATCAATGAGATGGTGGGATAATTGCTTAAAAAGAGGAGCCTCAATAGTGAATCCAACCATTGGAACCCTTCGATATCTAGGGCATAAACTTCATGGGTTCCATCACACCCATGTCAAATGAAAAGATGTACATAATAGTCATTGTTGACTATTGTACAAAATGGGCAAAAGTAGTAGCCATCATCGACTATACATCCTCTACTGTTTCTTAGTTTATACAAAATAATGTTGTAAACAAGTTTGAAATACCATGTGCATTGATTTTTGACAATGCTACTCATTTTACAAGAACCACCTTTTGAAAGCTCATGCAACACTTGGGGGTAGAACATAAATTAACAACACCTTACCACTCCCAAGCCAACAATCAAGTAGAGGTTACTGTACTGTCCGAAATCATCGGTCTCTGGCTAGAAGGAAATAGAAACCAGGGGGATCACTGGACATGCACAGAAGACCCTACCTTTGCTTGAGGGAAAATTGGAGTGAACAAAGGTAGAGTACCTTGAGTGGTCCACGCGCAGATCAGGAAAGTATTTTCCCAAACGTACACCGAGGTGCTATACGCTGGGTTATACGTAAACGACGTAAAAGATGTAAAACAGAGCGTAAACAATGTAACTGGTGTAAACAGAACGTAAACATAAAATAGCGTAAACACTAAACATGCAAAAATTGATACAAAATTGTAACTAATTTTAGGAAGAAAATGTAGCAATATTATTACAAAGTGAGAGTTACAATGCACCAGTCTAACATAGTTGTGGCTTTCACACAAGGTGGGCGAATAGCCCCGGTGGATGCAGGGATGACTATTGGCTGGTTCAAACTGTAGGCACAACGTAGAGGCTGTATGCTCAGTGTACAGGGTTGAAGTCTAGCGTATCAGGTTCTTCGCTCTGGTTCTTAGCGTCTCTCTTTTCTCTTTGGTTTGCTCCAATTTGCCAACCAACCTGGATCTAGTGAAAAATTAGGATTTTTATACAGGTTTTGATGTTAGACTCGGGTTGGGTGACACGTGGCACGTTGACCGGGTGTGAAAGAATAAAATTTACAAGTGTACGACATATTACATCTGCTGGGCGTATACGTTGTGTCAGGCAGGCGTAGACTCTGGGCATATATGCTGGGCATGGAGGGCGTATACGCTGGACGTACTTGGCGTATACGCTGAGCGTATACACTGTGGATGCTAGCGTATACGCTGGATGTGTTGGGTGTATACACTGGGCGTATATGCTAATGGTTGCTCTGCTTGTGTGAATTGTTGCCTTGTACCAAATCTTTCTCTGCAGTGCTGTTTCCATCTTCGAGGATTGCATGCTGGGCGTATTCATCAATTGTACTTGCTGAGCGTACATGTGAGGTGTCTACGCTGGGCATGTATGCTGGGCGTATACGCTGTGGATGTGAACTTGAGTGTATACATTGGGCGTATACGCTGAGAATGTAAACTTGAGCTTATACGCTGAGAATGCATACTTAATGAAAACTAAGTATCTTCATCTCCGAAGTTGCCATGTTCAACACCAGATGTCATCGTGGTCATCTATGAGTCCCAGGGAACTGCTCCTCGTTGAGTTCGACTCTGCTTGAAGCTGTTTGTGGGGTTCTCAAGCTTTAGTCATGCTAGGGAGCATCGTGACTTAGCTTGATTCTTTTTGGAAAAAGTACTAAGCTCGAAATTTTGTGGTGTTTCATTGGCCCCTCTTTGTTGACGTTCGGAGGAATTGACTTGAGAAGCGTCAACAAAGAAGTGCAAAACACCATAAACAACTCGATAAAGACTTTTTCCTTTGCCACTTGACTAGACATCATCGCACCATGTTCCGTAGTACATAGGATTGGGAAAGTGAAATATGTAGTTGGTAAGAAAATGAAGATTGTGGGGAATGGGAACTAACCAAGGGATTGTGCTTGGTAAAGGGGATGCACTGGTGTGTATCATGTTGATTCTTGTCAATAGCCATTATTTAGCAGACTCAAAATCAAGACATGCGATGTGCGTCCTTTGGCGGAACAACACTCTTGGTTAGTATCCAAGAGGACTTGTTGGCGAAACCAAAGCCACGTGATGATGTGTTGCATTCTTTGGAGAAACAGGGCCCTTGTTTAGTATTTTAGGGAGAAACCTATTAGCGGAGAGCCAAAGCCATGCAACGGGATGTCACTCGATTATTTTTGACATGAGTATTTGTTTTCAAGAAAATTGTTGTCTCGTCTTGTGTTTTATGTGGGAAGAGACAACATTTTTTTTAAGAAGAAGCTTTGTTTTGATCTTGTACTCATGCTCAAGTGCTATGTTGTGTGTTGCAACTGCTTCAAAATGTTACAGTGCGCAATAGCATGCTTAAAATTTTGAGTGTACTGGGTGTATCAGAGGTGTGGCTAAGTAGAGTATGTTGATGAATAGATAGGAAATGTACCGGGAAATGGGGATGTACTAGTGAATGACTTGATTTAGTCTTGCCATGTGTGCTGTGAACAACGTCTCACCTTGCTACTTATGACGAAGTGCATTCTTGTACGAACACCTCTGAGTGTCATCCTACAAACACAACTCCAAGAAGACATGAAAACCGTGAGTGAGTAAGCAAACTTAGACTTTAACCGCTACTGATGAAACAATGACACCAGATGAGATGTCAGGCATAGTATATGAATGACAGCAATGTTGGTAAGATCGACTGATGGCGAGCGATGTAGCGATTCTGATGAAGTTTGGATGCAGCCATGGATTGGAGAATCAGAGATGAACTTGCCAGTTTATAGTCTTAGTGGACTATCATGGGTTAGTTTTATGTCACGACCCGTTGGACATTTCCCGTTTAGCGTCGTGGCAGATAGTGCATTGCCAGTTTCTAGTCTTGGCAGACCGTGAAGAGGCAAGCCAGTTTATAGTCTTAGCGGACTCTGGTGAATGCAACTGTGGCAGTTTACTATCGTACCAGACAGATGCTAGTTTATTGTCATTACAGACGCTGTGTGGTATCAGTTTATCGTCATGATTCTAGGACGAGCTGTGGTATTAGTTTATAGTCATGATGCCAGGACTCACACGTACCTGATTATGTTCAAACGTGGAACGGTTTTAAGAACAAGTGATTAGTAGAATTTGCAAGCTCATGCCCTTCCATATCAGCTAACTTGAATGCTCCATTGTCATATGCTTTGGTGACCAAGTAGGGCCCTTCCCAGTTGGCTGAGAATTTGTCCGGGTGTTCCCGAATGGCCTTAAGTACAAGGTCACCTTCTTTGATGGGGCTCTTATGAATGTCGTGCCGATGGCATTACCGTTGTTGTCTTTTGTACCATTTAATCTGATCAAGTGCACGTATGCGTTCCTCCTCCACCAAGTCCAGGTCAATGATGCACAGGTCATTGTTTTGTCCTTTATCGAGGAGTCTGGAAAGTGTGATCCTTAAAGATGGTTTCTGTAATTCCAGAGGTAAAATAGCTTCTGAACCATAAACAAGACTATATGGCGTTTTACCTGTTGAAGTCTGATGTGTAGTATGATATACCCACAATGCGTATACCAACTATTCGTGCCACCTTCACTTGCTTTGGGTAAGTATCTTTTTAAGTATTGTAATAATGGTTTTGTTTGTGGCCTCTGCTTGCCCATTGCTTTGAGGATAGTAAGGGGATGAAAATGAGTTTTTGATCCCTAGACTTTCACAAAAAGTTTTGGTTTCGGTATTGCTGAATTGCGGTCCGTTGTCAGTGATGATGGTCATGGGGATGCCAAAACGGGTCACAATATTCTCAAGAATGAAGTTGCATACGTGTTTAGATGTGGTTTTTCGAAGGGAAATAGCCTTTACCCACTTCGTGAAATATTCTGTTGTGGTTATGATGAAACTATGCCCTATAGCAGATGAGGGTGTTATTGGTCTGATAAGGTCCAACCCCCACTTTTGAAAGGGCCACATGATTTGTGCTGTATGCAACTCATTTGGTGGGACATGGATTAGATTACTCTGTCTTTGACAGGTATTGCATGTTTTAACCTTGGAGAGACAATCATACTCCATGTGTGGCCAATAATAGCCTAAGCATCTTATCTTTGTTGCCATTGCTTTTGGTGCTATGTGTCCTCCGCATAGTCCGTCATGTACTTGTTCAACAATGGTTTGGGCATCAGTACTACTAACGCATGTTAGGAATATGCCTTCGTAGGATCGACGATACAGTGTGTCCCCTACCAGTGCATACTGCCTAGAACGCTTTCATACCATGCCTTTTTGTGCATGCATTAAGTATTGCGGTGTTTCACCACGTAGAAGGTACTCTTTTATGTCATCAAATCATTTTATCGCGTGTGTTGTGCTAACGGATGCAATTGGCAATGTATCGAGCGTATCGGTTATAGGTTTCACACAGTTGATTATGGAGCTTGGCAACGTGTGAAACATGTCAAGGGATATGTTTAGCTCTAATGTGGCCAGTGCGTCTACGATGGTATTATTGTTTCTAGAGACGTGTTGCACATCAATGTTTTCGAATAGTTTCATTAGATGTTTTGCCAAGTCACAGTATGGTTGTAAATGTTGCACTTTACATGTATAAATATCCGTGACTTGGTTCAAAACCAGTTGTGAGTTCCTCTTACCACCAGTCATATGATGTCTAAAGCCAGTGCTGCCGCGAGACCCTAAGGAGACCTTCGTACTTTGCTATGTTGTTGGTACAGTGAAAGTTGAAATGATAAGCAAAGGGTCTGATCTCCCTAGAGGGATAGGTGATGACAGCGGTAGCACTTCCCCCTTGAGAGGTGGATGCTCCATCAAAGTTTAGAATGACATCGTAGTCATTGGGTACTATGTCTATTGTGCTTATATTTTCATCCGAGAATTCTGGCTCTATCGTTGCTTGATTGTGCGTTGGTGATGTGGCCATTTGATTTGCTATGGCTTGACCCTTAACTGATGATTCCGCTATGTAATGTAGGTCAAAATCAGCTATCATGGCTTTCCAACGGGCTATCCGACTTGTCTCGTAAATATTTCCGGTGATGGCTCTGAGCACATTATCCTTGCAGATTATGTTAACTTGATTACGGAAGAGGTAATATCGCCATTTCTTTAGAGAAAAGACCAGGGCTAAACATGACCTCTCCACCTCATTATACCTTTTCTCATGGGCAACTAATGCATGGCTTAAGTAATAGATAGGGACTTCAGTTCCATCATCTTGTTTCTGGCAAAGCATAGACGCAATTGACGAATCCGAAGTGGCGAGATAGATGTAAAATGGTTTATCATTTTGAGGTGGATAAACTGTGGGTAGTCGGACAAGTGCCATTTTAATATAGTCGAATGCTTCCTAGCACTGTGGAGTCCATTCGAAATGGACGTTCTTGTGTAGCAAGTGGTTCTTAGGCTTCAACCTATCTGTTAGTTGTTCTATGAAATGCCTGATAAACTGTAATCTACCTTGTAGACCTCGGAGTTCAGTAAGGTTGTTAGGTGGTTTTAAGTTTGTTATTGCCTTAACTTTATCTGGGTCTACTTGTATCCCTGCTTCTGAGGCTATGAATCCAAGAATTTTGCCTGTTTTGACGCCGAAGACACATTTCTTTGGATTAAGTCTCAATTCATATTTTAAACAACGCTTTAGTACTAGGTCAAGATCTTGTACATGTTGTTCTGATGTCTTCGAGTTAATCACGATATCGTCCATGTAATCATTGAGCAAGTGTAGCATGTAGTCGCTAAAAATGAATGTCATCATCCTTTGATATGTGGCCCTAGCATTCTTGAGACCGAAGGGCATCATTGTATAACAAAAGGTTTCCCATGGTGTCATAAAAGTAGTCCAGAGTTGATGCTCCGGGTTAATGCGTATTTGGTTGTATCCTAAGAAACCATCCATAAAAGATAATAGGGCATATCGAGTCAACAAGTTGATTGATGCTAGGTAGGGGAAAATCATCTTTTATGGTTGCAACGTTTAGATCCCGGAAGTCAATGCCTAAGCGAATACTTCTGTTCTTTTTCAAGACAATGACCATGTTGGATACCCAATCGGCATAATCGAAAGCCTGAATGAAACCAGCCTGATAAAGCTTGGTGATCTCATTGTGAACTGCCAATGCCACCTCAGGTTTAACCTTCCGTGCCTTTTGCTTCACTGGCTTCAATTTTGGATCAAGGATAATATTATGCTAGATGATTCAAGGGTCCAATCCGAGCATGTCCGTGTATGACCATGCGAATGCCTTTATGTTGTCCCTAAGCACATCCTCTATGTCTTTGGCTAGTTGAGGTTGCAGTAATGTACTTAGTTTTAATATTTTAATTTCTCCATCGGGCATGGAAGTGGGGGTTTCGGTCAACGGGCCTTTGGTGATGTTTTCAGCTTCTATGTCAAGGGGCTTTTTCATACCTTTGTAGTTATCTATCGTTTGCTGTGTTGAGGCTATGACTGCGTCGTCCGTTGATAAACTTAAGTGGATGAGATTTATGTCGATGTCCCTTGTGATATTTCCATGTGGCCCATCAATGATTACCGGTGCGAATAATTGCTGATAATCCATCAGGCTTGCTCCTGCCAATGAACAGAGAGAAAAATGAGCTAACAGGTATTATTCCATGTTCTCTTGCAGCGTAAGTTGTGTGTACATGCATGATGGTGGTTTATCATCACATCAGGATGCATAACAGTTTAAGGCCTTACTGGGCCATGGGTGGCAGTTCAAGGCCATACCGGGCTGTAGGGGATTTGTATGTGGCAATTTAAGGCCTTACTGGGCCGCCATGGTAGTTTAAGGCCATACTGGGCCGTATAATGTACACAGGAGAGTTTGTGCTAGAATGTTCGATCTGGACATCTGAGGTTGGGTTTATAGGGGAACCGGGATGTAGTAATATTTTTTTAAATATATATATATATTTTTGTATTTTTTACTGAATTTAAGAAAAATGAGTAATAAAAAAAGTAAAAAGGAAGAAAATGCAAGGCGACGGTGGCGGCAGCGGTGGCAGCGGTGGAGCGCTATATAAAGGGCAGGGGCATCATTTGTAAACACCGTGAATTTGAAGTGAGCATAGACATCGAGCATAAGCATAAACCCTGAGCGTAGCATAAACCCTGAGCGTAAGCGTAGATGACGAAACCCTAAGCCTAAGAGTAAACGACCAAACCCCAACGTAAACGTAGAGTGTAGAGGTCGAAGAATTAGCATAGATGTCCCAACTTAGTGTGAGCGTAGAGACTCCAACTCGGCATAGAGGCTCAGTGTAGGCATGAGTGATTTCAACCCTCAGCATAAACCTATCGATCCTAGCATAGAGGACACCAAAATGGGCAAGGGCAAGGAAGTGGAAGGCCAGGGAAGGAAGGGACCTGACCTGACTTTCGCGGAGGAGAGCGAGGCCATGCTGCAGTGTCTGCCTAGGCCGAGGGTTCCATTGTGGCCTGGATTGTCACACAGGTAGGCTCTGATCCTGCCTCTGCTAGTTATTTTCATCTGTACATATTTCGTAACGTAGACAGCCTCGGTAGCATAGAGGGCTTTGGCGTATACGCCGGGCGTAGAGAGTTAGCGTAGAGGGTTTCGGCGTATACTCCCGGCGTAGACAGATAGCGTAGAGGGTTTCTATACGCTGAGCGTATACTATACATAGCCTAAGTTGTTTGTAGCATAATCTGTTTTGTCAATGCATAGCGTAAACGATTTTACCAACATGAAGTATAGATGATTTTATCAGCGTATACGCTGACTATTTTTTTACGGCGTATACGCTGACTGTTCGTAGATTGTTTACAGTGTTCAGCATACACTGTTTACATAGTGTTTAGCATAGACTGTTTACACAGCGTTCAGCGTAGACTGTTCACACAGCGTTCAGCGTAGACTGTTTACACAGTGTATACGTTGAAGGCTTTTACGGTGTATACACTGAAGGTTTTTATGGCGTATACGCTGAGGGTTTTCACGGCGTATACGCTTAGCGAAAATAGTTCTTAACAGCATATACGCCGAGTTCGGTAGTATATATGCCAATCATAAACAGTTGGTAATTTTTTTCTAAGTCTCTTCCTGCAATGTGAAATTTTGTATTTTGTTTTGTTTTTATGTATGGCCGATTTACCATGACATTTTGGTTGCTTGCAGGGACACCAAACCTTTTCTTCTGGTAGTTGAGCTAGTCGGAGTATTGGCGTGGTTTGGCCCCATTAAGGCCGATGAACCTACCCCGGATCTGACTGTTGACAACAATGGGGTCTGGTTTAGGGAAGGGACATGTGAATTCCTCGCCTTCATGCTGGACAGGTTTAAGGTGGTTGTCTAGTCACACTTGAGCGAACAAGTGGCACGGAGTGTGCTTGAGGCCATGTTGCCGGGAGCCTCGAAGGGTGTCACGGTCTTCATGGAAGACATTGATGAGGGGCCGTTTGTAACCGAGGACGGTTCTTCTTGTGGGCCCAGGTCTACACACCCGTTAGCGCGCATGTGGGCCCAATTGCCGCGAGGGCATGATTATCTCAACAACGCCCTATTTTTAGCTGCGCGTGTGCACACGCTATTCCAGAACCCTCCTGGCATAGTGTACCAGGTGGATAGGTAAGATCATTTAAGCTTGGCATTTATTTTCGCCGTTTGGCATTTGCTTCTGTTTTGACATCCGTTCTTTTGCAAGCCCCAAGTTAACCCAGACGGAACATGCATTGATGATGATGGACTTGCTCTAGCTTGTACTACTCTAGAGACCTTTATGGTGGATCTCACCCTTCATGGAGCTATATGGTAGGTTCTCTAGAGCGTTCGCACTGTGCAAAGCTCGTGGATGGTTGCATGGAGATTGGTCGCATAAGGGACTAATTTTTCCTCGTGACTCTAACTTGGGTAGCACATCTAAGTCCACAATTGAAGGTAAATGACAATATTTTCTAGATGGGTTAACATGTTTGTTCAACTGCTGGGGGTTATACTGATGTAATGGTTTCAAATTGTATCTACAGTTGATGTCCCTCCTGGCGGGGACCCTGTCACAATAGGACGAACTGAGACTATCCTGTCAATGAAGTTCGGGGAGGTTAGTAAGGCTCAAAAATGGTTGCACACTCATGCCCTGCCATCCATCGTTCATTGTTTAGATGATGCCAGCCTTATGGAGCTCTTTACGACCCCGAGCCTTGATGTGTCAATAGCAGAAATGATTGGGATCGTGGATTCCTTTGACAAGTCTATCTCTTACTACAACACCTAGATTAAGGGTGTTAAGATAGTTTTCCATTTGTCGCCTGAATTCTTTCCAAACCTGTTTGGTGTACTGGTAGATGGTATAAGTGTAGTTTTGGATAGGGCTCATAAAGAGCTCCATACGATTCGTGAATTAGAGGACTCGTTGGGCGTTACCAAGGGTGCTAAGGGATTACTTATGTAGGGGAAGTCAAAAGTTGAGGAAGTTAATGAATTATATCCCTTATTTAGGGCACGGGTATTCCCTAAATCCCTTTCCCAGGTGCGGAGTCTTGGTGTTGAAGCTGTGCGTATTATGCGAACCATCCTAGAACCCGGAATGCATTATAACTGGGCCCAATTTTTGTTGTTAGGCCTGCATAAGGAGATAGTGCGATTGCACTTAAATGTCGAGATGCAATTCCACTTTACCTTTGCCTTCTTTGCCAGTTATCTTCGCCACTTAGCTGAATTTCTAGTGGTTCGCGTAGATAATAAGTACATTCTACGGGACCGAGGTCAATTATCCCACCCATGGATCAACCATTTGTTTGAAATAGCTGAGTCCCAGGATGCGCCTGAGGGAATTGATGAATCCGTATCTATCACAATAGGGGGATCATCTGGTACCTCAATCCACACACGTGACAGTGTGAGGTTGGAACCAGACGACGTGCCTTACACTACGAAAAAAGCAGAACGGGTCATCAAAGAGACCATTAGCAAGGCCAAGTCGAAGCTGACAAAGTGTGAACGTTCAACCGAGGAGGCCTCAAATGTGGAAGAGCCACAGGTTAAGCATATACGGTTCAAGATGCATGCCCGAGGTAAGTAAACTTAGTGCACTTACATTTTCATCTTATTTCATAATTTTTATTTTGACCACTTACGTGCCACTGATGCCTTTAGACCTGACTCGAGAAGTGAGGAGGCAGGAACTAGAGACTATCATTGAAGAGGAGGAAGCTACCACAGAGTTAATGACTGAAGAGGAAGATGTGGGGAAAGATCAGGTAGGAAGGACAAAAGAGCTAAGGGAAGACACCACAGAAACTGAGCTGGTGGATGACCAGAGTGATGTCGATGAAATGTTTAGCAGCTTCCTTAAGGGAAGACTGGACTTAGGAAAACCCCCAAACCCAGAAGGAGACCGAGAACACGGTATGTTTTCATTCATTTTATTATGTTACTTTGTGAATTTTTGTTTCATGGTGTTTTACTTTTGTTTTTTCATCCCTTCTAGACGAAGGTAGTGAAACTAGAACAATGCGACTGGATGTGCCCATGAAAACGGTTCCCCCTGAAAGGACCGCGGAGGCTAGTCCATCCTGCACTCGTCCGCCATTTACTTGGATAGAGATGCCAAGTAAAATGGATTTTGTGGCTAGTATTACTAAGGAAGTTATTGAACGAATTCAGGAAGCCCACCCTGAGATAGGTATATATGTTTCAAGTTGTTTGCAGCTTTAGGGTTTCACACCCTGTTTTTGTCGTTTTAGCATTTTTTTTTGTTTTTCTTCATGTGCGTAGGGGACAAACTAAGGTGGGATCCATCTGAGATAGTTAACATTGAGAGTTTACCCACACTTCTGCCAGAGGTCGAGCAGGTGCCAAGGCCTTTTTATGAGGAGGTGGCAGAGGGTCTTGTACACAACACCAAGTCTCTTTGGACTTGTAGGCGTTCCATCGAGCAGTTGTGGTTGCAAGTTCAAGCAAAGGAGAAGGAAGTTTCTGAGTTTTCAGTCGAGCATGACAATCTCAAGGCTCAATATGATTTCACCTCTACTAAACTAAGTGGTGATCGCTCTTGGTGGACTTTCGAGGTCACGTATACTAGATACTGGAACCTACTCAATCGCCACGTGTCACTGACACGGAGACTAGCAGAGCATAAGGCCCAAGTATATCTATTGAACCTCAAGTGCCAGGATTGGAAGACTTTTGCTTCCAAGGTACGCAAATGGGGTCAAGATGAAAAGAACCACAAGCATCATTATAAGAAATCATTGAAAGAAGTATCCATTGAAAAGCATCAACTTGAAATGTTTGTGGAGGGTCTAGGTCTAGGCTCTGCTTTTGATACCTTTGCTCAAAACACAACTGTTGAGATGGAATCACCTACAAGGGTGATTAAAATAGCTTCTAGGGAGGTGTCGGTGGGTGAATTCCGTTTAAAATGTCCTACTTGATTAGCTGTTGACAAGGGGAAGGCCTTGGCAGATGTCGACCTAGGGCTTGATGGGACCGATTGGACCAGTGTCTCAGAAGAGAAAATCCTTCGTTGACTGGAATTCAGCTTAGGGGGATCCCCTATAGTAAGAATTTTGTTAGTATGAAATTTGTTCGTTGCATAATGTTTGAAGGTTTTTTCTTTCTTTTATTCTTATGTTGATTGTCTCTTTTTGCATTTTCAGGATCAAGGCAGTGACGATGTTCACGAAGCTGGCCCCAGTGGAACAGGGGCCCATGATGCCAGCGGGTCCAAAGGGGATGATCCTCCTATCCCTGATGTTTGGCTTTTGTTATGAAATTATTCTGACTCAAATTTATACGGGAATTGTAAATTGAGATGAATGAAACCAATTAACTCTTGTACTTGTACATCATTTCATGTATAAAAATTTTTTTGTTGATTTTGAGTTTAATTGCAAACACGACACGACAATGTAAAATGTTTTGGTTTGTTTTTGTGGTTTAAGTGTAATGCGTGGATGTAATTATAAGTCAAAATATAGTGATAAATGAAAGATAATCACAAAAATTGTTATTGACAACATGGCAATGTAAGCGTAAATTCGAACAGTGAGCCGAAATTGGAGAGGAAAACAAAGTATAAGTGGATGATCTAGTTTAAGGCCATTTCGGGCCAGATTCGCACTAGTTTAAGGCCATTTCGGGCCATATGCGTAGTTTAAGGCCATTTTGGGCCCTAGTGTAAGCAAGGGACGTTTCGAATGACATGGGTGGATTTCTCGGTTGACCGACCATTTTTTATCATGGCTAGTTTTATGTCGTTGCAGACATGATAGTTTAACGTCGTCCCAGACTAGCTATAGTTTAACGTCATTTCGGACCATTTCTTGTTTTATTGGTTAAGTAATTTTTTGATTTTTTTTCATTTTGACGTTAGGCGATGTGTTAGCGGGTATGATTCTATATTCAGCGTTCCCTTCACTGATCACGTTGAATGGTAATTTAGCCCAAGGGACGTATGATGGAATTGTTTTCACGTTAGTGTTTTCTTACGCTTCTGCATGTATCCCTATTTCTGTATCAGTTTTGGTTTCTAAGTGAGGTTGCATATGTACAATGTTAGGCCCGGGTATTTCTGTTTTGGGTGGGTTTTCTTTTGTGTTTAAAGGATTACCGCCTACCAGTTGTTGTTCATTTACGTCATGCTATCTAGGCTCTTCGAGCTTAACCTCTAAGCCTTGGTCTGTGTCTATGTACGATGAGATGATGGGTGTAGTAGCCTCCCCGTGTATGATGATTTCACCACCTTCATAAGGCCAATGAATCTCTTGGTGTATAGGGGATGAGATTGCTTTCAGTTGGGCTAACCAGGGCCTTCCTAATATTAGGTTGAATCCTAGCATCTCATCGATTACTATGAAGTTGGCAGATGTGGGGAATTGGTCCCCTGCTATGAAGTCTAAGGTCACGGTGCCTTTAACTATCACGCACGACCCGTTGAATGATTTCAAGCATGTGGTGGCAGTTGGTCTGATTAGCTTTGTGAGCCTGAGTTGTTCGATGATGGGATATGGGACTACGTTTGTGGTAGCTCCATCATCTACATGAACCCTATGTATCTTGAATTGGTTTACCCGTATTATTATAAACATAGGGGTTGTTGTTACCCCTCCCATTTTCTCATCCAACTTGATGTTATCGTTGTGAAAACTTAATAGCTTGGAAGTTGACCCTTGTAGTGATTACATTACAGCATGAATTGAAGGTTCATTTGGAGGCAAGTCCTCACTTACTAGGATAGATGTTAACATGCACACCAGAGCTTTGCGATGGGTTTGTAATGCTAACACTAGGTCGTATAAGCTCAGTGAAGTGTTCTTTTGTTTAAGTGCTTGCGTGACCTGTGTTAGAGCCGTTGCTAGATCTCTACTATTGGGCACATGTTTGTCAGTAGTGACTTGGTCCATTGGGCCCAACAATTTTATTTTGTGCATCGTTGGTTTGTCAGTTTTGCTCGGAGTCGTTGATCTGGGCGTATCATGTTTTCTAGATTATTCACCCTTATGGCCTGTGTTTGGTTGATCGTTAGGTGGTGTCATGGGTACTGCGCTTAGTGGTGTAGGTTTAGGAGGTCCTAAGGCTAGCCGTTAATGCTCCTTCTCCAAGAGTTCGTGTGTAAACCTATCCGCTAAGCGTTCTCGTGTGTGGTGTGGGGGTGTGGTTGGTTTTGAGGCCTCAGGTTGCTTTGGGACTTGTACTACATATAGAGTCAGGCGGGGTTGCAGTTGGATAGTTGCATGCCATTGAGTGCCAGACTGGCTAGGCACCTTGATGACATAGGGGCTTGGTTTATTTTGTGTCTGGGAATTAGAGGATTGGTGATCACTAGGACGTTCGGGTGTCCTAACGACGTATGGAGTTGGCCTAGTTGGAGGTTGTACCTCTGCTGTTGTGACCGTAGGTGGTACTCAGACTACATAAGGGGTAGGCCGAATAGGAGTGGTTGGTGAGTTTGAGGTAGTAGCAACGGAAGGTACGTGCACCACGTATGGTTTTTCGCGGGTCGGGGTGTTAGGAGTTGCTATGGTAGGGGGTACTTGGACAACATAAGACTTCTGCGGTGAATATGATAACTGAGGTGCGGATGTTGATGCAGTGGGAGGAATATGCACTACAAATGGCTTGTTAGGTGTTTTCTAATCATGGTCAGAGTAGACGGTGTTAATGCTAGGTGTGTCAGCTTCGTTATCAAGGTAGATCGTGTTAATGACGTACGGTGCCTCTTTGGTATTTAGAGGGTCTTTGTACACACCCATGGCCTGGTTTTGCGGTTGGACTGGGTTGGCCTCATCAAAAGTGATTTGACCTCCATTGATCATTTGTTGGATGTCTTGTTTTAGGGTGAAACGATAATCCATGCCATGCCCATTACGTTGGTGATAGTCGCAAAAGCGATCCATCCTAAAACCTTTTGGTACTGGGGGTTCATCCGGCGTTGCTAAGCTTGGGTTCTGAACCAGTTGATAGAACCGATCATGTCTTTGGATAGCAGCAAGGGATAACTATTTGTGTTTCATTAACCCAGCCTTCAGGAGTTGGTCAAACAACTACGATGGTTTCATGGGTAGTGGTGTGTATTGGGAGGGTTCTTTCCTCTTGAAGTTTCTTGTATGATTTGGTGTTGGACTTTGTGATGAGGACGATTCTGGTGCGGTCGCAGGAGTGGGTTTAGTGTAATTAGTAGGGGCAATAGGCGGTTTGCTTTGTTCTCCCATGTTTGCTTGCTGTGTTTCTCCCAATGCTGCTATAGTTGTTTTAGCCTTTTCTTTATCTTTTTTACTGTGTTTATTCTTAAAGGCTAAATATCCAGGATCGTGGCTATTTTGGGCTGCCTCCTCTATGTTTTTAATCTGTATAAAGACTTGATTGAGGTTGCGCACGTTGAGATCATATAACTTGGATTTGAAAAATTTGTTGACAGCCCCTTTTAGAATGGTGAGTAGATACGTCTGTGGGATCGGCTCGTGGAGCTCATTGAGAGCAGCACTCCACCTTTGGATGAATTTTTGTATGGGTTCTAGAGGTGCTTGTTTGACTTGTATAAGACTGTCAAGTGTTGCTTTAGGTTTCAAGTTATACGTGAACCTAGTAACGAATTGATGTAACAACTCCTCTAGAGAAAATATCGAGTTTCTTGGCAAGGCCTGATACCAATCAAGTGCTCTCCCTGCGAGGGACATAGGGAACACTTGCAAAATGGCATGTGGCCATGCTTGAAGTAATGCGCATTCTAGTCTAAATGTTATAAGGTGAGCATTGGGGTCCGTCTCCCCATTATATTTAGTTAGCATAGGCAATGATACACCCTTGGGTAAGGTTAGGGGTGGAATGGAAGAGCTGATGGGGTCATCATCATAAAAATCCGCTACCTTCAACTCTCCGTCGACGGCCGTCTTGAGGCATTTGACCTCGTCAGCTAGTTCCTGCATTAGTTTCTTAGCATCAGCCCAGTCTTGAGTGCTAGGTGAGATGACAGGTTGGGGATGTGGTATAGTGTATAGATTGGATTGTTGAATAGTAGGTTGGAAGGCTGAAAGCTATGTAGTTGGAGGTTGTACTTGCGGAATATTTATAGCAGGTGGTATCAGAGGCAGCATATTGTGGGCAAGGGGTTGCTGTTATCGTGGTTATGCTTGGGGAATATTAGCTTGCAAGATCATGTGAGGTGGTATCTTATAATGAGGGGGTTGATGTGATTGGGCACCAATTGCTATCCATTGCCCGATCATGTTTTGTGTTGGAATCCCCTGAACTTGTTGGGTTACCGCTATGAAGGATGTTCCTGGGGTTGGGATGCGCGGTATGTAATGAGCAGATGTAGAGGCCGGTATTACGTGCAGCATTCTGATCACGTGGGGTGGGAAGGTCACTCCTACATTGTTTTGAGGGGGTTGCATTTGTAAGAATGGGGGTGCTGTAGCTGCGGGAGGAATTACGAGGGGAAGCATGTTGACTTGAACATTGTTTGCTGGAGGAATGGGGATGAGAGCGGCTGCGTCTTGTTGAGGCGCATGGGCTTGCGTGATGTTCAATGGTTGGAGGGATGTGGTTTCACCCATGAATGGGTGAAACAACAGGTTTATATAAGTTTGTGGGCTAAGGGTGTGGTATGAGTCTTCATGCTCAGATTGGGCAACAAAATATTCTTCCTCTTCCGATTGAGGATTTACTACAGGCTAATCTAGCAACTGGCTCCTTTGCAGGAGTAGATGTGTGATGAGCTCAGAGTAAGGCTCTGGAAGAGGGATGATGTCGTACGGGGAAGGGATGAATTCTTGTCCTCCCCTATGAAAAAGTTCGTATTGTCTCTTTACTTTCATTTCGGCTTGGTCCACGGCTAGGCCGGCTTGTATTTTCACACATATGAAGTTGTACTGGTCTTGAGTTATGATGTTAGAAGATGGGTTCCTCCCATGCAATCTAAGAGACCGGCGAGGCTTGACTATGGGTTGTACCATGGGCTGTTGAACGATCGTGGTGCCTACAAGGTCTGTGACCTGGGTGGTTGTAGCGGTGGTGTTTGCGGTGTTCATGATGAACAGTTGAGAATATGACACAGTGAAGGGATATGAAACTTGTATACTTGGTGTGGTGTAAACCTACGTTGGTGGCGTATAGCGTATAAACTAGGTCTCAACGTATAGGCTTCAACGACCAGTGTATAAGGGTGGCGTATAGGTATACAGCGTATAGCGGCAGCGTAGAGAATCTACGACGTAAAGCATACAACATATATGCTAAGCAATGTAGATAGCGTCAGTGTATAGTGTAAATAGGATTTACAGCGTACAGAGCATAGCGTATATGGACGGCAACGTAAACGAGTTTACAGTGTAGGGTGTTTAGCGTAAACTTAGCGGTAGCGTAGATAGCATAGATGGAGTCTTGTGTGTAGTGTAGGAAAATTCTACTGCGTAAAGTGTGCAGCATATATGTTAGTAGTGTAAATAGAGTTGTGTGTGTGCAGCGTAGACAAAGTCTATAGCGTAAAATGTGCAGCGTCAACATATAGCGTAGACAGGGTCTACAACGTATAGCGGACAGCGTATATTTAGTAGCGTAGTCACTAGGAGTTTGCAGATAGTAAGTTTTAAACTGAGCAGCGTAGAAGCTCAACAACATAGACACTAGGAAGTTTGTAGATAGGGTCGGCATGTAATCAATAGCATAGACGCTGAGAGTTCTGAGGCATAGTAAGTTTAGGGTTCACGCCCTCCTTCTAGCGCCAATTTTTGTACTATTCGAAATCGTTGGTCTCTGGCTGGAAGGAAACAGAAACCGGGGGGATCACCGAACATGCACAGAAGACCCTACCTTCACTTGAGGGCAAGCTAGAGTGAACAAAGGCAGAGTACCTTGAGTGGTCTGCACGCGGATCAGACAAGGATTTCCCCAAACGTACACCGAGGTGCTATACACTGGGTTATATGTAAACGGTGTAAAAGATGTAAAACAGAGCGTAAACAGCGTAACTGGTGTAAACAGAGCATAAACGTAAAACAACGTAAATAGTAAATATGCAACAATTGATACAAAACTGTAACTGATTTCAGGAAGAAAATGTAGCAATATTATTGTAAAGTGAGAGTTATAATGCACCAGTCTAACATAGTTGTGGCTTTCACACAAGGCGGGCAAATAGCCCCGGTGGATGCAGGGATGACTGTTGGCTGGTTCAAACTGTAGGCACAACTTAGAGGCTGTATGCTCAGCGTACATGGTTGAAGTCTAACGTATTAGGTTCTCTGCTCTAGTTCTTAGCGTCTCTCTTTTCTCTCTGGTTTGCTCCAATTTGCCAATTGACCTGGATCTAGTGAAAATTTGGGGTTTTTATATAGGTTTTGACATTAGACTCGGGTTGGGTGACACGTGGCGCGTTGACCGGGTGTGAAAGAATAAAATTTACAAGTGTACAACATATTACATCTGCTGGGCATATACACCTAGCGTATACGTTGTGTCAGGCAGGCGTAGACTCTGGGCATATACGCTGGGCATGGAGGACGTATACACTAGACGTACTTGGCGTATACGCTATGGATGCTGGTGTATATGCTGGATGTGCTGAGCGTATACGCTGATGGTTGCTCTACTCGTGTGAGTTGTTTCCTTGTACCAAATTTTGCTCTGCAGTGCTATTTCCATCTTCGGGGATTGCATGTCGGACATATTCATCAGTTGTACCTGCTGAGCATACATGTGAGGCTTCTACGCTGGGTGTATACGCTGGGCGTATACGCTGTGGATGTGAACTTGAGCATATATGCTGGGCATATACGCTGGGTGTATACGCTGAGAATGTAAACTTGAGCATATACGCTAGGCGTATACACTGAGAATGCATACTTAGTGAAAACTAAGTATCTTCATCTCCGAAGTTGCCATGTTCGATACCAGATGTCGCCGTGGTCGTCTGTGAGTCCCAGGGAACTGCTCCTCATTGAGTTTGACTCTACTTGAAGCTGTTTGTGGGGTTCTCAAGCTTTAGTCATGCTAGGGAGCATTGTGACTTAGCTTGATTCTTGTTAGAAAAAGTACTAAGCTCAAAATTTTGTGGTGTTTCAGTTACCAATAAGAAGATGTCTAAAATCTTAACGAGAAAAATTTGCAAATATAGGAGAGATTGGAGTACAAATCTTAATGATGCCATCTGAGAATACCCCTCAACATTGGAACTCCCTATAGGCTACTCTTTGTATGAGTTGGTGTACATAAAACTTTCAATTCTTCCAATTTAATCTAAGCTTCATACACTTTCAATAGCTTATGACCTTAACCTTGACCTGAGCCTAGCTATGAAATCCTAGAAATGTCTTTTTTGCAAAAATTTGATATGATTGCCCATTTTAGAACTTGTGTTTTTAAAGTGCTAATCACTAATGGAGTCAAGGTTCTAAGGGAGGTAGGAACAAAAAAGTAAATTTACATGATATCTATTAAGAAAGCTAAGACATTAGTCAAGGGTGCTACTATGTTGGTTGTTAAAGTAATTCAACTTTAGAAATCCTATGACATTGAGATTCCAAAAGAACTTGAAGAATATAAAGATTCAATATTCAATGAAACTAGGGAATTACCTCCAAAATTAATTGTTAAACATGTTGTTGACATTTTTCTTGATACATAATGTTGAGTGGTGGAGTATCTAATACCCAACCATACAAGATACAAGTGTTCATGCACAATCCTAGTTGAATTCCATGGATAAGGCAATGTGATTATGTTAGTAATTGGTTAGAGTTCATGATCATTGTCTTCCCATGTGAGTTAGTAAAATTGTGCATATGGTTTAACTCACAGTGAGGCATATGATGATGTTGTGTTAACCATAATTTGTTTAGAAAACATAAGGTAAGAGTAAAGGTTTCTAATTCTAAGTTGATGAGTGGTGAGGTACCCCTAGACTCAACCATACGAAATGAGCGTAGAACACGTGATCCGGTCAAACTCCACAGACTAAGTGCCTACACACCCCATGGAACACTTGGGGTTAATCATTCATTGTCTTCCCAGTCTTACTTATAGTTTTCATGGTGTATGGTTAAGTAAGTCCAAGGTATATGATTTTTATGGTCTTTTATGTTTTATCTCCTATGATACCGAGGTGAAGGGTTGAGACACTAACTAATTCTAACTAATGGAATAAGTATAAATCACCTAGTGTCAGCATCCATTCCCACTTACCGTACACACCCTGAACCGATGCAACCGCGGCTACCAAATGCTAATCATTGCTGGGATCACCACGTGTAACGCACGTGCTCGAAGTGGTCGTACTAAGGCACTTAACTAGGAGGAAAGGGTTGAGAGAATCTAATCTAGCCTAAGTGCGATGTGCAGCCGATTCCTTGACTAACCGTACACATCTTCATGCACGACTACCACTGGGATTACCAAGTGTAGATTTTGAATACGCCACTGGGTTACCAAGTAGTCACACAAGATGCTCGTAATCAAGTCATACTCATACTGCGTTGCGATGAGCAGTCGATTCCTTGACTATCCATACACATCCTTAGATGCTTATAATCAAGTCGTACTCATACCACATTCTAGGAGTTTAAGGGTGAGAGAGAAAGCAATAAATAAAATCCTATTCCATGCACTGCAAGGTTTATCCAGGAAGTTTGTCTTTATTGCCGTACACAACTTTTGTTCAGGTATAATGTTGCTCGAATAAAGTTTCGTTCACTTTAGGACTCCTACTGCGGGCACATGGAAAAATATTCTATCTCTGGAGTGATCAAACTACCATATTTTTCCTACTTCTAACTCAAGATGAGGAAACAAGGGAGAGCCACCTCTTATTTATAGACTTGGTGATGGACTGCGATATCGCATACGCGATATCGCAGGGGATGACGCTATATTGCGGCCTATGCGATATCACGTCTCATCATACCCCCATGACTAAATGAAAACTTGTCCTTGAGTTCCTTACAATAATATCGGGAAGGTATAAGATTATTGAGGGGAATGGAACTAATGGGATGACATGTGAACAGATCATCATTACAAGACTCAACAATTGGTGTTCATGACAACAAGGGTGAACACCTTATTACATTGACATCAGGCCTCATTTAGTAGCTGAGAGAAAAGAGAAGAGATAAGAGGAGAGAAGATGAGAGAAGAAGTCTTGCTGCTACCAACGCCAAGATTGTGCCTTTCGTTGTCCATCCATAAGTGCACCATCGATCTTGCTCCTTGCATAGTTGCTTTTAGCATGGTTCCATTCCAAGTGTTTGCTCCAGATCCAATCCATTGTTGTATGATCACCATCTACACACACAACACAATCATATATTAGCAAGGGTAAATGAATCATCATGTAATTAATGCCTTTCTTCAGTGTAAGTCCATTGGCTAGGTTGTGGTATGGTTGATTACGGTCTGGAGATATATTAATGATGACTATCGAAGGTGTAAGGGTTAGTAAAGAATTAAAAAAAATTGGGGCCAAGAGAAAATTGAATTAGAATGGAGAAAGGAAAGGAGTAAGAAAGATGGATGAAAAGGGAAAACTATAGCATCAAGGAAATGGATGTCAAGATGGTAATGAAAAAAATAAAATTAATTGCAAAAATGTTAAGGGAAAGAATTTAAATAATGCTCCAAATAGGAATGTCAGTGGGTCCTTCCCAAAGCAGTGTCATGCCCTTAATGCCCTGACAAACCCACATTCAAAGAGTCCGTAGGCTCCGGGAATATCATTTGGAACAAGAGTTAAAGTCTTAACCACAAGAATTTACCAAAAAGAAAACAATGCATATACCAAAATATACACTAATGATACAATTGGCAGTGAGGTGAAAAATGGAGAGAAGGGTGGAGAGAAGAGGATGGAATGGAATCCCAAGAACAAGGTGGTGTATAGCCCCTTGTGTGTTTTATGGTTAATGTGACCTAGCAAATCCCATTCCAAGTTTGGCCTTAAATTGACCACATCCAGTGACTTCGCATCAATGCATTCAGCTAAACCATCCACTTGGATAACAAGGATGCCTTCCCCAAGATTCACCACCATTCTGATGAAACAAAGAAGAGAATGGAAAGCGAGAAGGGCCTTAGTTAGAGGGAACACTTTTGGTTCCATAACCAGTGCTTGTAGCCTAAGTTTATTTCTTCTAAGGGGTGTGCTTTGAATTCTCACTTAGTTTTTTTTCATGTTTTTTATTTTTATGTGTGAGAACCACACCATGCGAAGAATTTTTTATTTTTATTGTCTTAGCTTCCAATAATTGGGTAACGTGGAAATGATAAGAAAACTCAAGAAGAAAACATTCAAGCACCCAAGAGAATGGCCAACACAAATGCATCAAGTTCCCTTGAGGTCACACCCTTTTCAAACCTTGAGTCCTTCCTTAGTTTAAGAAATGCTCAGTCATCGATTCGTTAAAGTTTTTATTAGAAGGGGACTATACATTTCCAAGTCGAGAGAGACCATAGAAACTGGTGGATGGATGGATGAAGTGATCTCATTGCCTACCATATCAAAAGAAACATACCTTAGTATCAACATTGTGACTTAAAGGTAAAAACCAAACATTAGCAATCAACATGAAAATAGTTTGTATCATCATTCTGAACACTTATTGGATGACAAACTTAAAATGTGGATCACACACACACACACACACAAATGGAAAAAGTATAACGATGTTGTATAAAAAAAATAAAAAAAGTTAAAGAAAGTTGTAAAACAAAAACTAGAAAAGTTAATGAAATTTGTAAAAAGAAATTGTGTAAGATAAAAACGTGTAAAAAAATGTGTAAAAAAAAAATTAAAAAGACTAAGGGCCCCATATGGTTAACATAGGTGGCCATCTCCCCCATGACTGAGTGGGAAGGGAGAGATCCAAAATAATGAGTGCCTATTTGAATTTATAAGAAGTGTCCAACTTCTCCCAATGGATGATCTTAGATTAAGGGGTGGAAGTTGGCGATGCTCATATTCCAATGTGTCTATGCCTTCATTGTTGGCATGGGTTAGTACCTTAGTTCGTTCCATGCATATTTGTTTGCTATGTCAAGTAGCTGTCAACCACGGGGTGTCTACAACTTGTTGTGTGGTTGCTACATACAAGCATCTTTGTTTCAAAGTGTCAAGGGCACACCTGTTACATGGAGGCATTTCCTCCATGTCATCACCCGATGAATCACTGTATGTGATGCATGGAACTTTCCTCTTCTTGATCTTTCCATAACTATTTATCTTAGAGATTTCCAAGGAAAGATCGTGGATCCTAAGGCATGCATCTACTATACTAAGCCATGCCCTGACCATTATAATTGGGAAGTCCCCTTCGTTGTTGTTGAGTTCAATCACTAGGAAATCATCTCGGTAAGACCAACCACACATAGTGGTAATGATGTTCTCCACCAATCCCAAGGGAATGGTGATGGACTGGTCTACTAGCTCTAGTTGAATGTTGCTCTTCTTAAGTTGGGACAGGTTCCAGGCATGATACATCTCTTGTGAAATTAAGTTGACTCCGGAACCTGAGTCAAGAAGAGCCCTATGTGGTTCATTTTCAGTGACTTGAAGGTAGATTAAGGGACTCCCAGGGTCAGTTAGTTTCCTGGGAAGGTGGCCTACCTTGATCTAGTTGGTTATGGTATGCATAAACATAACCATATGCGTTAAGCTCTGTTGGACTAAAGGGTACTTCAAAGTGTTAGATGGTGGAGGAGTGTACATGTGCTCAACCACTTGTTTCTGTGAGAGTTTGTCTAGGATTTTGGTTTTGAAGAAGGGTCTTATCTTTTTACAGTTATCAGAACCACCAGCAGGTTGAATATTTACAGCTCTCGTAAAGTGACGTTGCGGCGGTTGAGTAGGAAGTTGCCCTTGCATTGTTGGAGCAGGAGGTGTTATGGGAACTACTTGTGGAAGAGGTGCGGATGGATTTGGAGGATGGTGTGGGTATGGAGAGTCTCCCAGAGGAGAATGAATCCTTCTAAAGTACTCCCGAACTTGGTAGTGACGGTGGGGAGTTGTGTGACTCATAATATCCATAAGGGTCAGGCTATTGGTAAGGGTACTGATGTTTTGGCGATGGCATTCCCCATGACTATGGGTATTGCCACTACTAATGCTATTCAAGGGGTTGTGGTGGAGTTCCACTTAGATAATACATTAATGGTTGGTGGAACTTCCTTGGGTTACCTTGGGGATAAGGTAACCTACAGGGTGTTTTCCATTGATTAAGTCTTGGATAAAGTGCATACACCCCAGACTCCTGTAGATGTGAGATGATAGGGCAACATCCCTTAGGATGGTCATAGTGGAAGATCTCACATCCACCGTAATCATCTGTATCAGAGTCCACAACCACATCGGAGTTAGTGATTTTTCCCTTACCCTTGTTATGTGCAGGGCCTAAATCTCTCCACTTTGTCTTACCTTTGTCACTACTTTGTAGTACCTTAGACTCTTCTATAACTTTTAAGATAGTTTTAATTTTAGTGTCTAAGAAACTCCATACATCATCTACCTTAGCTACTATTTCTATTGTTAACTTTTGAATTGGCAAGGTTTTCCTGTTCACCAACTCTTTGATTTGTGACTCATCATCTTCATCACAAAATTTCACTCCCTTCTTTTGAAGAGAGGGATCACGGTTGTATTCTTCTGCACATTCCCTTTTGCATAACTCCCCTTCTTCTTTTTCTACTTGTTCCAACAAGCGATCAACTTCATGGGCTCTAAGTTGTGATAGTCTCCCTTGGGCATAAGTCCCAATGGTTCTTCTTGTTTCATGCCTTAGCCCATCCACAATGTGGCAAAGTTGATCCCTCTGAGCGCACCCATGGCCCGGGCAATGATGTAACAATGTGTAGTAGCAGGCCATGGCAACATCCAAGGGTTCATGAATACCCTGCTTCCATCCCTAGATCTGCTTACGCAAATTGAACACTCTGGAGTATGTTTGATACTTATTGTTGAACAGTTCTAACATCGTACTTCACCTCCTAATGGTTTTCAGTTCTAAGGACCGGTACCAACTCTCTGCTTCCTTGGTGAGTGTCCTTGGGAATAACTTAAGTTTTTTCCACTCATTTTTAATATTCTGCAAGGCACAGGCATTGTGGAATGCCTGTAGATGATGCTATGGATCAGCATTGTATCCCCATTCAAATCGTGGAATATTGTTCATGTCTAAGCATTTGATCTGACTATCTTTTAAATGCCTTGTGGGAATTCTAACTACCTCCGTTATGTCAAGCATAATTTGGGTTGCAAGTAGGGGCTCATCATGATCATCTCCTTCATGATGCCTGTGATGTCTTCGTCGTTCCCTACTTTCCCTACATCCTTGCACTTGTCCTCTCTCTCAACTCTCTCATCGAGGTCTCTCATTTTGTCTACCTTTATCCTCTCCATTGTGTTCATGATGGCTGCGCCTAGATGTGGAAGGAGAGGGTGAGTGATGTGAAGAAGGGAAAGAAGAAGGGGAATCATCGCCATGATGATGTTTCTTGCCTTCTCTTCGGCTGCTATGGCCCTGATCGTGGTGATGATCTAAGTGCCCATCCTTGTCATGTGTTGTTCCTTCTGTGAACAGTTGGTGTTCACGGGCATTAGAACCAAGGATATGTATCGTTGATCGTAGGTTCTAATACCCTACCTCCTCACTTTTATTAAGAGGAGGAACATCTCTCAATAGCGAACCCGTTATAAGTGGTTCACCATCTCTAGTTTCACTAAGGATGTGCGGGACCTCCTTGCCCTTCAACAGTGTATGTTGGCTCTCCTGCCTTGAGTCCCTCATATGTTGTGCTTCTATGGGATAGTAATCCCTTGAATCAAAGTCTTCCACAACATATTTTGCATATAATTCTGTCACTGTATCACCTTATGTTCTATTCAGTGCACAAACACTTAGTCCCCGGCAATGGTGCCAATGATGAGTGGTGAGGTACCCCTACACTCAACCATATGAAACGAGCATAGCATGTGCGATCTGATCGAACTCTGTAGACTAAGTGCCTACACGCCCCATGGAACACTTGAGGTTAATCATTCGTTTTCTTCCTAGACTTACTTGTAGTTGTCACGGTGTATGGTTAAGTAAGTCCGAGGTATATGATTTTTATGGTCTTTTATGTTTTATCTCCTATGCTATCGAGGTGAAGGGTTGAGAAACTAACTAATTCTAACTAATGGACTAAGTCTAAATTACCTAGTATTAGCATCCGTTCCCACTTACTGTACACACCCTAAATCGATGCAACCATGGCTACCAAACGCTAATCGTTGCTAGGATCACCATGTGTAACACACGTGCTCGAAGTGGTCATATTGAGGTACTTAACTAGGAGGAAAGGGTTGAGAGAATCTAATCTAGCCTAAGTGCGATGAGCAGTCGATTCGTTGACTAACCGTACACATCTTCATGCATGAATACCACTGGGATTACCAAGCGTAGATCCTGAATATGCCACTGGGATTACCAAGCGCAGATCCTAAATATACCACTAGGTTACCAAGTAGTCACACTAGATGCTTGTAATCAAGTTGTACACATATCGTGTTGCGATGAGCAGCCAATTCCTTGACTATCTGTACACATCCTTAGATGCTCGTAATCAAGTCGTACTCATACCACATTCTAGGAGTTTAAGGGTGAGAGAGAAAGAAAGAAATAAAATCCTATTCTATGCATTGCAATGTTTATCCAGGAAGTTCATCTTTATTGTTGTACACAACTTGTGTTCAGGTACAATGTTGGTCAAATAAAGATCCGTTCACTTTAGAACTCCTACTGCAGGCACATGGAAAAATATTCTATCTCTGGAGTGATCAAACTGCCAGAGTTTTCCTACTTCTAACTCAGGATGAGGAAACAAGGGAGAGCCGCCTCTTATTTATAGACTTGGCGACGGACCGTGATATCGTGTACGCGATATCGCAGGGGACGACATGATATCACGACTACCGCGATATCGTGTACGTGGTATCACAGCCTATGTTATGTCACATCTCATCATAAGTAATAGTAAACAAATCTAATATAGCCTATGCAATGGGCAACCAATCCTAAACTTCCTTTCATACCTTGGACTTCATGTAACTACTACTTGGATTACCAAGTAACTCACTACTTGGCATACCAAGTGATAGTACTACTAGGTTACCAAGCAATTACACTTAACTATTTGAGATCAGTTGCATTCATTCTACTTAATAAAAGTGATAGTAAAATGCATTGAAAGTAAATTAGTAGCTAATGAAAAAAATAATCATGAAGCTAAGTGAAAATAGGAAAGTTATTCTAAGTGTAAACAATAAATACTAAGTGATCTTGGAGTGATGTAGAGTAATCTCAATCTTTATTTCTGTGTATGAAACATGTCCAAGTACATATCACTTTAAGAAATACTTTGTTCAATTACAAAACATCAAACTGCATGCATACACTCCTAAGTGCTAAGTGCTAAAATTGGTAAAACAAATTGACATAATTTTGCTAAGTGTTTAATGAAATTATGTGTGGACCATGCATTGAAGTGTTGTATTTATCGACCCACATATACCTATGATATCAAATATATAACATCATATCTTGTGCCCTAATATTGGGGATCAAATATCATGGCTCCAATATCAAATACCTATTATCATGGTCAAGAAAAAAATCAATATATCACACAACAAGTTTCAAAAGCCCATTATTGATTTTCCACCTTTGAATCAAGAGAATCAGAAGTACAATTAGACCAACTATTGGAAGAAGGGGAGATTTAACCTAGTTTCTCACCTTGGGGGTGCACCAGTCTTATTTGTAAAAAGGAAAGATGGTATGTTAATATTATGCATAGATTATAGGATATTGAATAAACTAAAAATTTAAAACACCTATCCGTTGCCTAGGATTAATGACTTGTTTGATCAACTTATGGAAGCATGTTACTTCTCAATGATTGATTTAAAATCTAATTATCACTAAATAAAGATTAAAGAAAAAGACATTGAGAAAACTACATTTAGAACTAGATATGAATTATGTGAGTTTTTGGTGATGCCATTTGGATTAACCAATGCACCTGCAATATTCATGGCATTAATAAATAACATTTTTCAGGAATACATTGATCAATTTGTTATCATGGTTATGGATGATATACTTGTTTACTCTAAATCAAGAGAAGTACATGTTAAACATCTAAAAATTATGATGAAGTTCTAAAGGAACATCAGTTAAAAGAAAAATTAAGTAAATGTAGACTCTTCAAAGAATAAGTTTCATACTTGGGCCATATAGCATCTAAGAAAGGATTACAAGTAAACCAAG
This sequence comes from Gnetum montanum, assembly GCA_015680685.1. Classification (NCBI taxonomy): domain Eukaryota; kingdom Viridiplantae; phylum Streptophyta; class Gnetopsida; order Gnetales; family Gnetaceae; genus Gnetum; species Gnetum montanum. The sequence continues at coordinate 106,434 of MNCI01012880.1, forward strand.
ATAAAGTTAGTGTTGTTTGAGATTGGTCAAAACTAAAAGATGCTACAATAGTTCCCAGTCTCTTGGGCTTAATAGGTTTTTATTGGTGTTTTATTAAAGATTATTCTACTTTTGTAGCCCCCTTGACAAATCTTTTGTAGGAAAAACATGTGTTTAAGTTTGATGAAAAATGCAAGGAAGCTTTCCTCAAATTAAAAATGCTACTCATAGTAGCACCTATCTTAAGAATTCTAGATGAAGAAATATCATTTGTAGTATCTACCAATGCATGTCAAGTTGGAATTAGTGTAGTTTTTTCACAAGAAGATAAAGTGGTATTTTTTGAATCTTGTAAATTACAAGGAGCCAAGGTAGATTACTCAACCCATGATTTAGAATTATTGGCAATTGTTCATGCTTTCAAAGTTTGGAGATACCATCTCCATGGAAAAATATTTGTACTAAAAACAAATCATAAAATTTTAGAATACTTGCAGATACAACCTATCTTGAACACTCGACAATGATGATGGGAAGAATTATTAGTTGAATATGATTTTGAGATTAAATATATTCTAGGGAAACAAAATGTAGTGGTCAAGGCTCTTAGTCAAATGTGAAATCTAATGATTAATGTTGTGACAACCTTAATGAAAAAAGAAATTAAGGAATAAATAAAAGAAGATCCCAATCAATATTTCTTCTGATCCTTATTTTCAACTTTCCCCCAATGGTCTAATGATGAAAGAACAAAGGGTATGTATATTAGAAGGAAATTAGTGACTTAAGCTATTGTCTTAGGCTAATGAAGTACAATATGCTAGCCATCTAGGTTATATCAAAACTTATATGATGATATGTAAATATTATTTCTTGGTTGAAATGAAGAAGGTCATATCCACATACGTTAAAAACTACCCAACCTGCCAAAGAATAAAAGCCAAACAAAACAAACCAAGTGGATTACTATAGCCTTTTGAAGTCCCAACCTAGAAATGGGAAGATGTTACCTTGGATTTCATTGTGGGATTACTAGTAATAGAAAAACGAAATGACTGAATCTTGGTAGTAGTTGATCACCTATCAAAGATGACATATTTTATAGCTTTGAAGTTTACAAACATAGTTGAAGAAGTAGCTCAAAAATTTGTATAAGAAGTATTTTGATTACATGGATGCCCAAAATCAATCACCTTGGATAGAGATCCTAAGTTCAGATATGAATTTTGGAAAAACTTCTTCAAGGAACTTGTAACCCAATTGAAATTCAGCATAGCTTACCACCTTGAGACAAATGGTCAAATAAAACAAGTGAACCAAATATTAGAAGATATTCTACAAAGATACATTTGAAGTAGACCATAGACATGGGAGAATTGCTTGCATCTAGTTGAATTCACCCAAAATAATAATTATCAATGTTTCATACATTAGATGCCATTCAAAGTTGTATATGGATGAAACTGTTGTACAATACTAACTTGGGAAGATTCAACCTTAAGAATGGAATAGAAGGAAGAAGACATGAAAATAATGGAAATTATTATTACAAGAGTTAAAAAATTTTTGCAAGCCACCCAAAACAAATATAAGGGACATGTGGACCAACATCGACTTAAGAAGGAATTCCAAATTGGAGACCAAGTAATCCTAAGAGTAAAATCCATCAAGAGTTTCCTTAAACTAGGAAGATATACTAACTTAGCCACAAGATATTGTAAACCCTTTAAATTCTTAGAAAGAATAAGTAAAGTAGAATATCAATTAAATCTTTCAACAACATTAAGAATTCATCTTATCTTCCATGTAAGTTTGTTAAGGAAATTTCATGAAAATGATGTGCCTTATGTGCTAGATTGGGATACTTTACCCTTGAGATCCAGTGCCAGCTTTGAGGTCAAACCAATTGTAATCAAGAATCATAGAACTAGGTAGCTTCGTAATAAAACCATCATTGAAGTAATCATCCAATTGTCAAATTATGATCAACAAACTTGGGAAAGTAGGAAGTTAATTCTTAACACTTACCCTTAACTTTTTTGATTATCATGCTATTGAATAATAATTTATATCTATTGCTAGAGTAATAAATTATATTATGCAATTTCTAGTCTTTTGTTTGTACAAATGATAATGAAGATAATAATGGAATTGATAATGAGGAGCAAGTAGTAGCTAAGTAGTTGGACATAGAGAAAGAACTCAAGGATGAGCTGGATGCTTAAGCAGGGTAGATTATAAAGTTCTGTCCCTTGTTAAGGATAGAATTGTACTATAAAAATGTAATTAACCTTTGAAAGTAGAGATGTCTCATTATGAGGAGTTGTGATTATTCACAGTACCCCTCAGAAATGGATTTGACCTATGCCATTTAAGGCTAAGCTTAGAGGTCATGTTTGCATGGAGTTGAAAAGCTAGGATTGGCAAGTGACAGTAACTGGGTGAAGCGAGACAAGAAGGAACTAATCACCCCTTCATTAGGATAGCCTAACCATGGTGGCAGTGCTGGAATATCTCTAATGCCTTAAGTGTTATAGGAAGAGAACCTAGAGGTTGGTATAGTATACCATTCCACATCAATAAAATGTTTTTCCTTACTTTCCTTCCTACTTTATTTAGTTTATCAATATTATTTTCCAAGTTATTAGATTATATTTCCATTATCATTATACAATTGTGATGGGATTATGCAATGAATGAACATGTTTTATTGACATTTAGGAATGGGATGTCATAGATTAAGAATGATTACAAATTATCTTGGATGATTATAAAACTAATGATGTAGTGTTCTAATGTATGTAGTTCAATATATGTACCTATTAACATTGATCGTATCATAATTAGGAAGGTCCAACAATTTCTTGAGGATGGCCAAAATTGTTATAATATCTTAATGCAAAAAGAGCCTAAACAACATATAGATTAGACTTTGGTGGTATAAGTGTTATTAAATGTATTAAAGATATCCTAGAGTATGCCCTTAGAGAGAGTGTAAGTTTGAGATTATACTTAAATGTAGAACTCAATCAATCTATAAGACACCTCATATAATAACTCTAATAGAATTGTCAAAACTTAAGATGAAGATTTATATCTTTTTAAATAGGATCATGATTCAATGAATTAATTGACCTTGAGATGCACTAGTATTGCTAGTGAAGATGAAGGATGGTTGTTGAAGTTATGCATCAATTATAGGTAGTTGAATCAACTGATAGGCAAGAAATGGTATCCTTTTCCCAATTTTGATGACCTATTTGATCAATTAAGAGAAGTTAAAGTGTTATCTAATATTGATTTAAATTTTAACTATCATCAAATTATGAAGTGAGAGGAGGATGTGCTCAAACTAGCTTTCAAGACAAGATATGATTATTATGACTTCTTAATGATGTTGTTTGGACCTACTAATGTAGCAATAGTTTTTACACACTTGATGAACAATCTACTATGTCATTACTTCGATTAATTTGTTATTTTCTTCATTGAAGAAATATTGGTATACTCTATAAATTAAAAGAAACATAAGAAATACTTAGGATCAATATTACATACCTTAATTAAATAATAGTTGTATATGTGTGCTTCTAAGTATGCATTTTAAAAGTGAAAGATTTAATTTTTTGAACATATGTGTTCTAAAGAAGGTATAGGAGTGGACCCTTCTAAGAGAGTGATGATTAAGGATGGACCTATTTCAACTATGTGAACAAATTTAATAGTTTCTTTTATTTACAAGGTTATTTTATAATATTGTAAAAGGATTTCTCTAAGACTGCAACACCTCTACAAAAGCTACTTAGAAAAAATAATGTTTTCTCTTGATTAAATGATTGTCGAAAGACTTCTGAAGAACTAAGGAATATATTGATTTTACCACCTAATGAATCGTAAATTAGTTGCATCAACTAGGCCCCATCGACACATGATTTGATGCATTGACATGCCCCCATCGACATTGTGTTTGTTTTTGCCTATGAATATGTGCTCACTCAACATACTTATGGTATATCTTATTATAGTTGTGGTGAAGCTCTTGTAGTTTTTTCATTTGAAAGTTAGAATATTTTTCTAAGGTGCTTGCAGTAGGAGTTAAGAGTGTATGGATCTTTATTCAAGCACTATTGTACTTGAGCACAGTAGTGTGTGTAGTAATAAAGACAAGCTTTTTGATAAACCTTGTAGCACTTTAAAATAGAATAATTATTTATTTATGCATTTAATGTTTTATGCAATTTTCTTTAATATTTTAAGTAATTAAATAATTAATTAACCTAAATTAAGCTAGATTAAATAGTAATTAATTAAGCACATAAGTATGTGAAACACCACAAATTTTGGGCTCCTGAAGTTCAATGGCAGATATGTCTAAGTGTCAAAATTTGGGAAAAATGTTTTCTAAGTCTGGTGTCACATGTTGTAGCATAGATAGCATAGCACACTGGAGGTCTTGATTTTTGCAAAATTTTTCTAAGTCCACCTGCTACACTTCATACCATAACTAGTGTAGCATACACTTCCATGGCCAGTTTGCACAAATGTCAAGCCAAAAGCGGTCAAGGTCTACTTGGGATGGACCAAACAATTGGAAAATTTTCTATCTCCCAAACTGTCAAGCTCACTATGCTCTTTAGCTTGCCTAGCTTGACACATGTCTCGGTTGCCAGTCCACCCAAGTACTAAGCTAGAGTTTGTCAAAAATGCTTAGGATGGATGAAACAGTTTGGCAAATTTTCTACCTTTCGAGCTATGACCCTCTGCTACACTGCATAGTGTAGCTAGTGTGACATAGGTTTTAAGGCCAAATTTTTTTAAGTGTCGAACAACAATCCGTCAAGTTATCTAGACATGGAAGATGCATTTGACAATTTTCTACTTCTGAGGTTGTCTATCCTACTACACCCCAGAGTTTGGCTAGTGTGCCATGGAGAAACATTGCAAGTTTCATCAAAATTTGACAAAGTACTTATGCTATGCTTTGCTATGCTGCACAGTGTAGATAGCATGACAAATCAAAATCTACAAATTGTTTTTAAGTGTTCACACTACACTTTATCATGTTATATAGTGTAGACAACATGACGCATGGAAAATTCCTTCAAATGTCTTTAGAAGATCCTAGAACTCAACATCGACCTTTATTTTAGCTCCAACATCCTTCTAATGGCCAAGATTATTAGTTAGCCTTTCTTTTGCACCTCCTATTGATTCCCAAAATTTTTTCTATGCTTAACCCTACTTGGAAGATGGGGAAGATGTAGTCCCGAAGTGTAGACTCCAAGTTGCATTTGTTTTGACACTGTTTGTAGGTACATGATGGTCTCTTAGACTTGGGAACATGTAGTCCAGGTAGTGTGGTCACAGTTTGGTAGATTTTGAGTTCTTGTTCTTGTCCTACAAAGTGTAACACATTGAGCTTAACACTCAGAGCTTAACATTTTAAGTGTAACATGTTAGTGTGACTTGTCTACACCCATGCTGCATGGGAACTAGGCCACATGGTGCCTAGTATACATCTCATGTCAACCCTAGCCCTATAAATACCTTGATAATCAGCATTTTAAAGGTTGGTTGGCAAAAAGCATTTTGAGAATTAAGCATTAGAGAACTCCTAGCATCTTCACTACTCTTGCATCTGAGCTTAACACCTAGCCAAGTACCATGACACAGTCTTCCTTGCACCCGCATAGTGTGACAATTGCAAACCCAGCAGGTTTAGCCTCCTTTGCAGCTACTAGTAATGCATCCGTGATGTCCCAGAGACTGTGACCGCACCACTACACTACTACTATGTCTATCTAATGTTGCATACCATCTTCAAACATTATTCAATTAAAAGTTGCATGCCCCAATCTTTGGATGGTGCATTGCTCCATCCTTGAACTCTAGTTCTATATTCTTAGTATTTGTTTCAAAGTTCTTAGCATTACTCTTGCATTTTCTTCCATTGTTAATATTCCTTTGCCTATTCACATTACGTTACGTTCTTACTCTTTTTCCTGGCTTCCACACGAAGCTCATTAAAACAATCTATTTACAAATGGTTATTGTCACACCATGTAAGTCTTTGTCTGATCAACCAGACCATTCAGGGCACCTCGTTTCCATTTTTATAGCATGACCCTTACAAAGATTCAAGGTCAGGTTATACACCTGTAGACCTCTCGGTGTTCCAGCCACCAATGTTATCTGATGTCATAGTTTTTTGGTGCTAGAAGGAGGGTCTCCCATTCCTTTTGTATGCCATGGGTAGTCCTACATGCATTTTGTACCCCAATCACCAGTAGCAAGCTAGGGTAGACATAACATGCCTATGGACCTACCACAGTAGTAGCTAGATCATAGGCCAGCACAGGAGTTATCTACATTCTAGTTGGTGTAGATTGGTCCTAGTTGATAGTTCGCTTGGAATTCTATAGGATGAAAAGCCCAAATTGCCCATTGTGTCAAGCTCTAAGTGTTCTATAGAGTGTGACATCCTGTGAGCATAATGATCCCTTAGAGCATCACAAGTGTAATTGTAGAGATAATCATTTTTTTAGTGTTTCTAGACTTAGCCATTTTTGGCGTGTTTCCTTTATAGTTTCCATACTTAGTTGTTTTATCTTAAATTCTCTACACTTCAACGTTTTTTACAAGCATCTTCTTCTTCCATGTCCTTCTTATGTAATGAAAATGAATCCAATTAACACCTTAGTTTCCACCTTGAGTTTGGAGGTGGCTCACCCCATGCAACGTGTGGTAGATGTTGAATAACCACTTAGCCTAGTGTAGCCACAATGACAGTCTCTTAGACCGTGGCACCAATTGCCCAAACACACGACACTTGCTGATGAATGATACAACTTTTTGTGTGAAAATATTTAGGTGGGGCTACCATTGGACCTCTAGGAAATGGAAGAAAAGTGTAGTTTTGAAATTATTCACCAAAACAAAAGGGAGTTCCTTCATACCCCTACCATAGTCATCACTCACTAAATCTTTCAAATGGATTTTGGACCAACACATTAGGATGAGTGGGCTAAAAGAGTAGGATTCGGCATCTAACTATGATGAACCCCTGTAAGATGGGTAGGAGAAGTTTGAGTTCCATTTTGACAATGGCATCCCACTCTACATCTCAACCTCATAGTCTACCTCTATATTCTTATCGCACCAGTCGTAGTCTTCTACCTTCTTTGAGGCAACTATGATGCTTCTACAACCTAGAACTTCGTCAGTGGTAGCTAGCCACCTAGTCTTGCCTACATAAAAAATGCAAGACCTTCTACCCCTTTTCCCTTTCTCATTTTGTAGTGATCTATTTAGCCTTTACAACCAGTGTCTATGACACCAACGCTACCATATGTCCACATCATGCCCATATCGTAGCCAAAAATGAGTCACATTTCCATCATTCCAATTGTATCAATCCCACCACTGGCAACAGCTCCAATCCAACTACGTGATGGGCAGCAACATTTTTACCTACTATTCAATTATCCCATGTGCCATAGTACATGTAGCAGCAAATGTACCAAGCATCACATATGGTGGCACAACCTACTATAGGGCTATGGGTCGCTTCAACGACACCACCAATGGTACAACTAATGCAACCCTCTACAATAGCCCCAAGTCTAGACTAAGCATTCCAACTTATCCAAACTCTCACAGAAGAGGTCAAGCAACTTACAGTAGCCATCTCAAAAATAGTCCAAGTAATGGATTTCTATCAAGATGATCCCATTAGCCCCACTATTCCTTCACTCACATTGGCTCCTAGGGTCCAACTTCCCCAATCCACAAAATACAATAGTGAGGGTAACCCAAATGCTCACTTATTCAATTTCCATTTTGAGTCTTTATTACTGCAAGAATGGCCACATGATATTATCCATGTCTTTGTGATGTCTTTGACTAGCAAAGCTTTATATTTATATCATGTACTTCCTTGAGCATCCATTTCAACTCTGGAGGAGTTATTGAGCTAGTTTGTAACCCACTTCAAGTATAACTTGAAGCTAGAAGCCATGCTAGACTAGCTCATAAATGCTAAGAAAGAAGCATTGGAGCCAGTGCAAAAATTCATACAATGTTGGAGCACCTCCCTAAATGAGATTCATGTGCCAATCATTGAAACCCACCTGCTGGCCATTTTTAAAGGTGCAATAAATGATTTCATTAAGTTGAAGCTATAATATTTAGTGCCACATTCCCTTAGCCAAGATTTTGCTCAAACAAAGAGCATATAGGATGTGGTGGAGGCTAGAAATGACCTAGCTTACATAGCCTACAAGAATGCACATACAAAGAGAGATAAGGAAAATGGAAAAGCCATGACAACCACTATGGTGGCTATGGCTAATGAAGCCAAGCCCAACAACAAGCAGGCACCTAAGGCACCTAAGGCCTTGACCAATAGAAACAAAATGTTGGGTTTTGGTAATGTGAGAACCAACCAATCCACATTGTTAGTGGCAATGGGGCAAGCTCCACCAAGGCTAAAATTTCAGCACAAGGATCAATCAAAATACACCCCTTTGTCAATCAAGCCATCAGAACTTTTGGATCAACTACTTAGTGTTAGGCACATTCAACATAAGAAAATTTTAGAGGATGCTGAAAAATGTAGTAAGAGGTACTACAAGATCCTTCAAGACCCCTCTGTGACTATGGCTAATGAGTCTTTAGTACCGAAAAATTTTAGATTGGACCTATTCTACAACTACCAACTACCATCAGTTGCACAGCCATGACACAGATTACTACCTAGCGCTAAAGGATGATATTGAATGCATGATCGATCAAGGCAAGCTAGTCCTTGATGAAAGTAATCCTGTCCAACTGGAGAACTAGTCCATGAAAATATATAAGGACCCATTAAACATTAGCAGTGTAGGATACATCATTAATGCTATCAACATTGATGATGATGCAAAGCCAATACATGAACCATTTGTGGCTCGTGTGCCTTCCAATGACGTTGAAGCCTCAATGTCAACTAGGCCACAGGCCCCATTCATTATCAAAGCACAGCCTTAGGCACCAATGACATCCTTTATGGTTAGGGCCTCGTAGCACATTGCAGCAACAACCCAGACACCTTTTGTCATAAGGGTGCCAAAAAGTGTGGACTCCCCATCTACCTAGGATTTAGTGGAAGGGATTGCATTGTGATATGCTTGCCTAAAGAAATGTGATGAGCATCTAGCTAGCAAGATGGCTAGGGAATGCATTAAGCTAGGTCCTCCTAAGCCTATCCCCTTGTCAGTAGTTCCCATGGCCTCATCGTCTAAAGCCACCAATGTAGACATACGCACTCAACAAGCAAGCACCAAGGTTCAAAAGCACATTTTTCAACCAAAAGCTAAATCTCCTCATCCTTGAGAAATTTGTCTCTTAGGACACATGGAGGAGATAAAGACCACCAAATAACCATATGGTGGAAAATATTTTCTAGATGCATTTGCGTAGGTCAAGCAGGCTCTAAAACAAAAGAATACAACTTTGAGCCTATACAATCTAATTATCACCTCCCCTATGCATTGTGAGGCTTTGGTTCACATATTGACATTCCTTCCTATTAAGGAAGACATGCCAGTAGAGGAAAAGGCTATTTACGCTATAATGCTACTACCTACAATCGAAGAACCAAGGTCAACACTCTTGACCTTTCGTGATGAAGTGATCAAAGATGACCCCTAGATGGATCAAGTAATCAATGCACCCATGTTCATAAAATTTTTAGGGTGCATGTAGATGATAGGGAAACAACCAACATTAGCTTGTTCCCCATTATTGATAAGTTTGGCCTGGTGGAGCAAATTAGGCTAATAATAACGACCTATTTAAAGTCCTTCAATGGAGTATGCATGGTTTTCAAGGGAATAGTGATGATTGATTTTGTGGTAGGGGAGAAATTCCCCATTAATGCAGAGTTGATCATGGTTGAAGAGATTTCTGGATTCAACTTAATCCTAGAGAGATCTTGGTTAGCCCAACTAAGGGTTGTCTCCTTACCAATGCACCAAGAGATCCACTTACCTTACAAGGGTGGGGAAGTGGTGATCTTTGGTGACAACATAGCCCCTAGGACCATCAATAATGTAGACACTAAGCAAGGGTAAAAGGTATAGATCTTTGAAGATACACCACCTATTTGCAATTAAAATTGATGTTGTTCAACCAATGAGCTAAGCAAACAAGTGATCTCCATGAGGAAGCTCTATGGGCAGAATTTCCATTTTCTATGGTAGATGATAGCCTAGGGGAATATCACCTAGTGCCTTCTAGGCCTTACGTACTACCTAACCCACATCAAGTTAGGAAACATTTGCATGATTAGGACATGTTCCTAACTTGCTTCCTCGTCTAACTTGTCTTTCCTCGTTGTTTGTATAGTTTTAGTTTGCATTAGTTTGCTTCTTGCATAAGTTATGATTGTTTTAACTACTAAAATAAAAAAACACAAAAAAAAACATGGCCTAAAATGGCCTTAAACTAGTGGGGCCTGAAATGGCCTTAAATTAGAAATGGCTTGAAATGACCTTAAATTAGCAATTAAACTAGCGAGAGCTCAAAATGACCTTGAACTAGAAATGGTCCAAAATTGCCTTAAACTATTGAGGACCTGAAATGACCTTAAACTATTGCATGACCCTCAATGGGCCTAAAATTGGCAACCAACTTCCTACCATGCAATGGCCCAAAATGGCCTTAAACTAGTGATGGCCCAAAGTGGCCTTAAACTAGCCAAGCAATGGCTCGAAATGGCCTAAAATGGCCTTAAAGTAGCCTATGACCCAAAATGACCTTAAACTATTGATGGCCCAAAATGGCCTTAAAATATCACATGGGGGCCACAAGTGGCCTAATTACATCAACAAAAAACCCAAAGTAAGAGCAACTAAAATACAAGTTAAAATGATACCGCTAGAGTAAATAAATATTGTGCCTTTATTTAAATCATAAACAAAATACATAGTCCAGGATTACATTCACATCAAAAGATAAAAAATTTCCCAAAAATAGGGACACATTTCAAATGTTTTAAATTATATTACTAATGAGAAGCTAAGGCTCTTCCCCTCCATCTTTATCTTCTACTCCACTAGGTCTTGTGCCTTCACCTGGATCCTACACAAAACAAAGAAAAAATGATAAAACAATCAATAAAGAGGATAACATGTGAAATTATTATGAAATAGATAGCAATAAAGTAAATTTAACTAACTTGAGACAGGCTTGCATCCATGTCTAGGGGCATCCTATTGAGGCTAGCCTCTAGGCATTCTCCTCCTCTGACATGTATGTCAAATCCTCCTCTGACATGTATGTCAAATCCTCCTATCCCAAATCAATGCCTATGAGGGTTTTCCCTTTCTCCATAGCTATCCATATAGGCAGCCCTAGAGAAAATGTGGTAGATGTAACCTCTAACAACAATTTCCCTCTCTAGGGACTCAGTAACCATTAGGTGTTTCACAAACATGTTGTAAGCCTATGTCACATTGATGACGTCAAGGAATATTTTGTGACATTGGTGCTCCACAAACTCATCCCTATACTTCTTGCTATAGGATGTACATTCCATCTTGTAATGATACTTGTGGTTCTTTTGAGTCTATCCCACTCATATACTTTAGCACTGTAGTCCTTTCAGTCTTAGTTCTTTCGTGCCAAGAGGTCCATCTTCAAGAATTTCTCAATAACCTCACGAGTAGCCTCATTCTTGCCCTTAACGGTTGATCAATACCTAGTGTAGTCAATCACAACTATATGTCAGCTACCTTCTGATTTATTGCAGCCTACCAAGAAGTCGCACTATGACTACAAATCTTCTAGTTGGGCTATCTAGTTCACCTTTTGCTCCTGGAGCTCTTGTACTTATTTCCAAATCTCCTTGTTCACATGCCTACACTCCCACAATGACTATGCTGAGTGTAGTGTGCACTTGCTTGCCTCGTCATATATACAATGAAATACTTGTTCTACCTCAAGAGGGAACTAAGGTACAACATCAACTTGGACCACTCTTCATGGGTGCCACTTGAGTTGTGAGCTTGTTACACCAAAAAGGAGAACCATCAGTTGTAAGAAAAAGAAAAAGAGAAAAATAATAATACAAACATACCTATCTTAGGATCTATCTATTTCAAGCAGTCAATCATATCATCCACTATGTTTTGCATGAAGGCAAACTTGTCTAGAGTTTTTTCCCATAGTTGTGAGTAGAAAGTGGATGTAGATTTGGGACACTTAATAGAAGCAGTGCCTGCTGTAATATAAAACATTTCAAGGTTTTCAAAACAAAACACAAAACTATAAAAAGGATAAGAGAGAGAGAGAGAGAGAGAGAGAGAAGAGGGAGAGGAAGAGCATAATGAAGATGATGGTGCAAAGCTCCTACCAAACAAACCCTCAGGGCTAAGAGCGGGGGCATTACCCAACTGCACACCTTCAAAAAAGTAATCAAACTTGCCATCCTTGAATTGTAGCCACTCCTCTTTAAGCTACCTCAAAACTTCAACAACATCCTCATCTACCATGTGTCCCTTGGGCTAAGGGACATCCTCCTCAAAGGGCTCCTCTTCTATAGTAGGGGCCCTCTTGCCTATGTTGCACAAATCTAAGTTAGAATAAAAAAATATAATAATCATGATATATATATATATATATGTATATATATAAGAGGAAATACACTAAATAATGTATACTGAATACCTAACTCTAATCATGCATCATGAGATCTAAAGCATAGCTTCTTGCCTCTCTTCTTAACTTCTCATGCAGGCTCCTTCGCAGGGTGGGGCTTCTTGATTTGCATTGTAGAATTCACTATATCAATGATGAGTCATGCCTCCCTCACTACGTTACCTATGTTGGTGGGAGGATCCTCTTCAACATTGTCACGCACATGGTAGGATGACCCCATGTGGCCCTTGTTGGTCACTGAAAAGGACTAACCAATAGCCTCTAGAGGGTTTGTGACCGTGTCATATAGAATAAATGGTAGATTCATGGATTGGATATCTGGGTGCGATCCTGCAATATCCATAGCCCATTTTCATAGACCACTAAAAATTCCACAAACCTTCACAAACATGCTATGAAAAAGGCAAAATGTATATGAGGGTGTGCCTTGAGGTTGCCGCAAAGTTTGACAATTTTGGCTCGTAAGCCATCGACAAGGGATTTGGCCCAATTATACTGTGTCTCTTCCTCTATCACATCCCTCATAACTCAAGCTTGCTCCACCCCAAGGACATTTCCTTTAGAAAGTAGATTAGGAAATGCATGACCTTGGAGGATGAGATAGAGGTGTTGGGCCAAAAACAATTTTATGTACTTCATGGGTATATCCTTATGACCTTTCTCAGTGCCTAGCCACTCTTCAGTGTCCCCTCTATGGTTTAGCTCCTTGTTAGTCTTCTCACCTATAGGTAAACATTTAAAGGATATTCCAAAGAGATCCGAAAAGAGGTCATTTGTGATTTCAAAGACTACTCGCACCTTGTGAACTTGTGTGTGGAAATAGTCAACACTCCCCATGAAAGAGCCAACAAGGGAAATTATCTCCACTCTCAAGATGCTTGGGTTCACAGCTAAGAATAAGTTCATGAGCCCAGCCTGTTGGATATTTTTCGTTACCCTTGCTAGGGCCTAATGGAACAACTAGTGCTACAAACCATCAACCTCACCATACTTGAAAAGAAGATTGGCCTCAGTGCATCCTGAGACAATCACTATGATCTCCCTGGACTTAGCTACAACCACAGTAAACAAAAGTAGAATCAATGATGTGATGAAAATGTAAAAATAAAAAGTGCATGATAATAAACAAGTGATACAACTTATGTGGCACAAAAGGTGTGGGGAATGGTGGTATTGGGACTGAAACCTCTTCTATACTAGGTATCTAGGATGCCCACTCAATGTCCAACCAGCTAAGATCATGGCACTTCAAATACGATTTGGAGTATCTAGTAGGGTAATTTGTCATATCTACCCCAATTTGCCCTATAATGCTATCACACATGTTCTTAGTGGATGAGAACTCTTGTAGGGCTATTTGGACCAGGGCTAATATCCCCTCTCCATGGTGGAGGCTGTCTACATCAATAAAAATTTGGTAATAGGAAAAACAGTAGTAAGAATCCTAAGTCATGAGACAATAGGTAGTGTAAAAAAATCACAATAGGGCTCACCCTCTAGCACAGTAAACCATCCTAAGTGGGTTTTGAAATGCCATGTGTACACAACGGGTAAGGAATACAATGTTGTACTTATGGTAGCATTGGAATTCAAGCATCTCCCAAATCCAAGATAAGAGCCTAAGGTCTTTTAGGTGCTAGCTCAAGCTCCCTTCCCCTTCACCTTTAGTGAGTTTGTTTGACATGAATTTCAAGATTCCCTAGTTTTCCCTAGGCAACAACATCTTGACTAGAACACCTACTACTTTAGTGGACAAGTCTGACCATATGATCACACTGAAGTGGTGAAGTAGGAATTCTAAGAATTCCTGTGCACCCTTTCAAAACTAGATCACTTAGTATCCTATGCACGCATGTGGTGTAGGAACATTTGGCATAGGATCACTCATACAACATAGGATCCCCACCAACTCAACCACAATGAGAGCAGGTTTCAATAGGACCCTGCAATGTCATAGTAACGAAAGCATTAGTATTGGAAAAAAGATAATAAAAATAACAAAAAGTAATAGATAAGCAATGCATAAAATAACATAAAAGGAAAATAAAATTTATTACATGCAACATAACTAACTTTTTCCCAAGCCCCATAGGAAAGGGACATTGGCATTACCATCTAACATGTTTGGTTCCAAACAAGGCACAACACTAACACTTACATGTTTTCCAAATGTTACAACATTAAAATAAATAAATAAACAAATAAAAACTCAAAAAAATTTCTAATTTTTGGTCACACTTCCCATAGAGCATGACACTTTCTAAGAAAAAATTTCCAAGTGTTTGTCATGCTCCCAGGGAGTGTGATGACTATGGAACAACTAGTAAACAATTTGAAAAATTTTTCAAGTGTTTGTCATGCTCCCAAGGAGCGTGACAATTATAGACTAGTAGAAAATTTTAAAAAAATTTCTAAGTTTTTATCACATTCCTAGGGAGCATGACAATTGTAGACATAAAAAAAAATTTGAAAATTTTTCCATGTGTTAGTCACATTGCCAAGAAGCATGACAACTACAGAGTTATTAGCGAAAAAGATGCAAAAATTTTTCCAAATGTTTATCGCATTCTCAAGGATTCCCAAGGCTTGAAGAACATGACCCTTAACAACCTTGGCTAAGTCTTGTCCTGTGATGCAGGACACCAAAAACCCTTGTCCCGTGCCATGGCACAGGATGCCCACAAAACTTTTGTCCTATCCTATGGCATGAGACACGTAAGAAACACTATTCTATCCCATGGCATAGGATACACAGGAAACCCTTGTTCCATAACATGGGACCTAGAGCCTCCAAAACCTTCATAACGGACTATGCTATTGGTACATGTAAAACCCTCATTTTGTCCTATGGTGCGGGACATTACAAAAAACCTCATTCCATCCCATAGCATTGAATGCTCAGAAACCCTTGGTGAAACCATTGCCTCGCACCGCAGCATAGCATGCCCTCAAACCCTTAATGCCAAAACAAAAAAAATAGGGCAAAAGAAAGAAAAAAGATGCATTACATGCACTTCCTTGCTGACTACAATGTAGTGGCCATGGCAACGGTAATAGTGGTAGCAACGATTTTCCCTGCCCATGGCAGGCCACGTTTCAAACCCCCAAAACCCAAAGCCCAAATGCATGGAAAGAAAAAAAGGAATGAAAAATAATGAGTGGAGTGTGATGACCTACTTGATAGATGATGTCTCTTGGCATTCCTCAACATGTGCCCTAGGAAGATGCTATAGGGTGCCCTTGCCTTTGTCAACATTGGTAAGGCCAAGGTGTCTACGCTTGCTCCTATGTGCCATCTTCTTGTTGTCACACTAGCTCTCCTATTATTATGCTCTAGCTTCCCTCTATGGTTGCTACACTTTGTCTTGGCTACACTACGCTCGAATGACTATTGGACCTAATGGTGAAAATGACAGGTTTACCATGGATGAAATCCCTATTTATACCCTTCAGGGTCAATTGACACATCACCCTTCCAGGACATCCCTTGTCCCATGCATAATGTGGGACACTCCATGTCCCAAGTGTAATGCAGAACATCCCATGTCCCATGCAGTGTAACACCTAGAGTTAGAAAAATTTTCTAATTTTTTTAGCTTCTTACACTTAGAAACATTTTTTACATTTTCTGCTTGCCTGATAAACTTTTAGCTTGGTCCCATGTTTTAAACCTTTCATGCTTTTCTTATACTTACACCCCATGCATAGTCTATGGTCCGTTATGACCTTAAATTGGCAATTTTGTGACTAATCAGGGCTGCAAAAACAAAAACAAATAATAAAAAATATATAAATAAATCACTTTAGATACTGCATAGTTAATTTTTATACATTTTCTTCCGTATTCTATGCACTTCACTTTATTAAAATAGGTGTCGCTTGAGATTTTTCTAGTTACTGTGCAAGACGTCTTGAAAAATGAATGCTTCCGAGAGTCTTCATTCTCCCTTAGTCTTGACTAGACCTTATGGCAAACTCATGAGATGCATAAACATAAAACTTTTGGACTTCGAACTGCTTACCTATGACACCAACATAACATCCCTAGAGATGTCACTAGATTGGCCAAAACATCTAGTCTAAGCTCTAAAATTAGAAGCAAGTGATGTGACCAAGAATCCCCTCATAGAAGTCCCTGTAACAACATGCAAAGGTAAGATAAAATCCAGCAAAGCATCTCTAAAGTCCTTAGTAACAATGTCAAGGGGTTTGCATGGTCCTACGAGGACATGTCAGGCTTAGACCCTCATATAATATAGCATAACATTATTCTCGATCCATGCATTAAACCAGTTAAACAAAAGGCTCGTAAAGTGAAGCTTGAGGTCACGTTGGCCATTCACAATGAGATCACTAAGCTTTACAAAGCTAGTTTCATTTGAGCAGTAGACTACACTGATTGGGTTTCAAACATTGTAGTTATTCCCAATAAAAATGGAAGTATATGCATTTACATAGACTTTTGAGACCTAAACAAGGTAACAATTAAAGATGATTTCCCATTGCCTAGTATAGACCAACTCATCGATACTATAGCCAATCATGCCTTGTTGTCTTTCATGGATGGGTTCTCAGGGTACAACTAGATTCACATCAACCTAGAGCACTAGCTTAGCACTACTTTCATGATCCCTTGGGGTACATTTTGTTATACAATGATTTCATTTGGACTAAAGAACAAAGGAGCAACATATCAATGTGCAATGACATACATCTTTAGGAACTATCTATTAGAATTGCTCAATAACTACATTGAAGATGTAGCAGTTAAGTCCAACATGGATCATGACCACACAAATGACTTGGACCATGTCCTAAAACATTGTCATAGACATGACCTTAGGCTTAATGACAAAAACTATGTCTTTGGCGTTAAAATTGGTTGCATGTTAGGCTTTGTGGTATCCAAAGCAGGAATACTTGTAGACCCTGACTAGGTTAAGGCTATAACCAACTTGGCACCACCAGTAAACCTTAAGGAGTTATGTGGGTTAGAAGGTAGGATATAATTCATATGTAGGTTTATCACAAGGTTGACTAATAAGTTGCGGCCAATGCAACATCTACTCAAAAAGGGGATCAACTTTGAGTGGACAGCTCAATGCTAAGAGGCATTTGACAACCTAGAAAAGGAGCTGGCTCAACTTCCAATAGTCTACCCTCCACAAGGAGATAAACCTTTCTACATTTACCTTGCAACCTCAGACACATCTATTGCTTCCCTACTTTGTCAAAAGTAAGATGATGGTTTTGAAGTTCCCGTTTACTACCTAATCCATGCATTACTAGCACACAAGGAAAAATATAATGATGTGGAGAAAAATTATCTTACCTTAGTCTTATTGCTTAAAAAGTGGAGACACTAATTTTTTCACAATTAAGTTAATGTCATCTGCAAGAGAAACATACTTAGGGCTATTACAACAAACATATATGAAAGTAGTAGAATAGCAAGTTGGAAGGCAATAACCATGGAGTTTGACCTACACTACATAGCATAGGCATCCACAAAAGATCAAGTAATAGCGACACAACTCACAGCTTTACCCATAGATGATCAAGTAACAATAGATCTAGAATTTCTGGATGAACATGTCAATAGTATAAGCCAAGTACCTACAAATTTTGAGGTTGTTTTACACTTTGATGATGCTTCAACCACACAAGGTGGTAGTGTTGTTGTCATTATTACATTCCCCTCCATGGAGATCTAACCCTTTGCATATCACTTTGCATTTTCTTGTACAAACAACATGGTGAAGTATGAGTCTCCTTAGAGGCATCTTAGTAGCTCAATAGTTAGGAATCTAAAACATAGTAGTCCAAGGTGAGTCACAACTAGTTATTTACCAAGTCACAAAGGTTTACGCTTGTAAGGTAAAACATCTACAACCTTACTGTGATTTGGAAAAACACTTGCTTAAACAATTTACAACCATAGATGTCCAACATATCCCCCTCAATGAAAACATCATAACTGACACACTAGCTACTTTAGCCTTAAGCATAGTGCCAAACATGTTCTCCACTTTGCCCACTTCAATACTAGATTACACTAAACATATAGCTCACATAACAAGCATCACATCCATAAGTACAACTCACACCCAAGAGTGGTATGATGATATTAAGGCATACCTCCAATAGGGAGAGCATCCACAAAACTTAACATCTACTGAAAATAATGTAGTACAAAAATGATCATGGAAATACGTCCTCATAGGTGATAGCACCTTATGTCATAGATCTTATGATGGAATAATATTAACTTGTGTTAGTGACAATGAAGCACAAAAGATCATTGACCAAGTCCATGAAGGACTATGTGGGGGTCATATAGCTCCTAGGGCAATGGCAACAAAAAACAAACGTCTAGGCTATTACTAGCCTTACATGGAGCATGATTGAATCTCCAAGGTTAGGACATGTGATGTGTATTAGCAACATGGAAACCTAATGCATGTGTCACCTACTAAAATGCATACTACACAAATCACATGGCCATTCAAACATTGGGGGTTAGACATCATAGGACCTATAATGCCTAAGTCTTCCATAGGACACAACTTCATTATTATTGCAACTAAATATTTCACAAAGTGGGTTGAAGCTCTTCCCCTTAGGAAGACAACATTGTAGCAAGTTTGCAAGTTCATTCTTGACAACATAGTGACCCAGTTTGCTCTCCCCATGACTATAGTCATAGATAATAGGCCACAATTTAGTAGTGTAGAAAACAAAGCCTTTTGCGAAAAGCTTAGCATCAAACACTCTTTTTCATCATCATACTACCCTTAGGCAAACATTCAAGTGGAGGCTACAAACAAGGTTTTTGTCAACCTTCTAAAGAGGATGCTTAACAATAGCAAGTGATAATGGCACAAATAATTAGTCTACACACTCTGGGCCTATCGCATGACATGCAGAACTACAATAGGTAAAACACCATATAGTCTTGTGTATGGATCTAAAGCAATGTTTCCTCTTGAATTGTAGGTCTCATCACTCCGCATGATCCTCTTGAATGTCATTAATCAGGTTTAGAACAATGAGTTGAGAACCATCAATCTCAACTCTATAGAGGAAGAGCACATGCAAACACTTGATCACATCAAGTGGTACCAAGAGAAGCAATGGAAAAAGCACCATCATAATTAGCATCAATGCCCAATCAAGAAGGTGGACCTGGTCCTCAAGGTCATCCACGAGCCCATGAATAAATTCTCAGCCAACTGGTGTTGGCACATTTTGGCCATTTCATGGAATAAGTTGGCATGATAAAATTGATTAAATATTTTTGTAGTTTTTAGTACTCTCTTATTGTTAGTTGGAGAAGTGGCAAGAATTCCATAAACCATTAACTATGTTTTCTTACTAAATTCATAAGGGAGCTTTTAAAAATCCATTGCAAAGCAATTTTAGATGCTAAAAGATTAGAGAAAAGGCTGCTGTACTTTGTTAGAATAAATAAAATTTTAGCTTGTGGATAAAGAGAAATAACATCTAAATTTAAAGAAGAAAGAAATGAAGAATCAAAGTAACTACAATTGATGGTAAACTGGTCATTGGAAATTACAGTATTCTTCATGAAGCAATTTGTTCATTTGCCCTGTATATGAAGTGCAGAACAAAAAGAAGAAAAGAGAAAAAGAATAAGAGTTAAAATGCAGTTGGTAGTATATACAAGAATTGAGAATTGGACGCCAGAGTAATGTCTATTGATTTTTGTAAAAGAAAAAATAGCAAAAGTAAAGACACTGGTAAAAAGCAATTTGTCACACACTTTATATATACTCTGCATTTGAATCAGCAATAAAAATGGCAAAAACAAGAATAGGTTATGAGAAACAGTTTTAGAAGAAAAATAGCAAGAAAAGCATCAAGAATATATCAAATCTTACCAATATTAGCACCCAAATCATACAACAGTTGTCCCTGATTCAAAAATTGAATAAAAACAATTTTAGAAAGAAAAACACAGTAGGGTTTCTGGCTCATATTTGACATAGCACCAAGGCATGGCAGAGAGATAAACTCCAAGAAAAGAAGCAATGCATGACCGTAGCTGGCAGTAACTGCAAACATGACAAGCAAGGGCAACATGCTGAGACTCAGGTGGTGGTAGTTCAACAAACACATGGCATAGATGGAGGTCTCACCACACACATCGACAAGGTTTCTGCAGAAATTGTTGGTCCAGAGCATGATCAATCTGGATAAAGAATGGTGGAGGCACTATTTTGATTCAAATGTATCAACGTAAATGAAAATGTTGTTGGTGGAGTTGAGGATGCTGCTACTGCCGAAGGCCTAGTTGAGGTCGTGCAAAATGATCCTTCCTTTTGTCCATGGTTCTAAGTATGGTGGTGAGTACCTGTTCACACCCAATCCCAGCTCGTTTGATGCCATTTAAAACATTCATAGCAATGACAGGTTTTCTCTCATGCAAGTAATAGCTTCAAAATTCAAATCAAATAATCTATAAAATGATACATGAAAGTAACATATTTAAAACAAAATATTATTATTCAAGAATAAAAGGAATTCATGGGATGGTTATTTAAGAAAACACATGTCAACGTGGGCATATTTTTCCCCTAACTTGTTGGGCAAGTTATAAATTTTTTACTTGGGGAGTAAGTTACCCAAGATATTTTGTAATTTCTAACTACCTATGAGACTCTATTAAAAGGCTTCAAGGCCTTAGAAGAAAGAAATATATTGAAGATGGCTTGCTAAAGACAACATTTTAGCCACTTTGTTATAGTCTTGTGAGTTATGTTTATTTTTTATTTTGTTTAAATTGTTTAGCTAGTGGTTTAGATAGTATCATGCTTGGTAAATAATTTTGGGATTTTTAGCTTTCTCTTATTGTTCTTGTTGCATGATAGAAAATTTCTATTAAAATATTTCCATAGCAGAGCTTGTGTTTAAAAGCCTTAAGAGCATTTTAGTAGTGAATTTTATTATTGTGAAATGTATAAGAACCACTATTGAGATTATTGTAAGAGAGCCTCTGCATGTAGTCAAGCCATTGAACGATTCAATAGTCAAGAGGGTTTAGAAAATCTTTGGTATTTTGATAGGACCAAAATAGCTTCTTTTATCTTTAAGTGAACCTCCATGGTATTTCAATCATAAATTGTCAAGTCTTTTGAAGGTTCTATTGAATGCAATTATTGACATCCATTATCTAGCCAAAATAGAGTTTGGTACGTGATAGTTTACATAACAATGTTTTTGGTAGCATAGTAGGATTGTCTTGAAGAAATTTCTTATTTGAGCCTTGGAAGTTTGAACAATTCATAGTTATTGAATTTGGGATAGCTTTATTGTGAAGTGTTTACTCGTGTCATTTTACCTTGTTTAAACATTTGAGATCTTTACACAAATCTGCTTTCTTTTTCTCTCTTCTTTCTATTTCCATTGAATCTCACTCTATTTCTAGTTTTTTTGTGGAACTATCTCTTTCTCTAGGGAAAATTAGAAGTAGATTCAAAGAGTTGTGCTCAAATTTTTTTGCAAAACTTTATTTGTTACAAGTAGGTATTATAAGAACCGCATAGACTAGGCAATTGAACAAAATAGGAATTCTCAACAACTCACAGTACTTTGCAAAGTTGGCTGAATCTCTTTAAGATAAGTCATTTATAGTTTTATACACAACCCAATTGTTTCATTTTTTAGAACAGCACACACACATACTCACATTAACTACTAAGTCTGTTTGGAGGTATCTGGGCCTTGGTGTTGCCAGAGACCAGCAAGCACCTAAATACTGTTCGAGGACACTTGTTGGCGGTCGTGTCCCAAACAGTCACCAACAACTGGGAAGGGCCTTTTTTGGTCATTAAGGAATATGAAAATGGAGCCTTCAAGCTCACTGATTTAGATGGCAATGAGTTTTCCAATCCTATAAACCACTCGTACTTGAAGCTGTACTACACCTGACATGTAATATCACACCAACAACAAAAGCAAGGTAAGAAGATGTCCACTATGACATTAAACTAGCATAAAATGTTAACTATGATGTTAAACTGACATAGACATCCTCTACGATTTTAAACTATCATAGAACATCCTTAAGCTATGACATTAAACTAGCACCCATAGCATGGTTTTCTATGACCTTAAACTGGTCATACACCATTCACTACAATGTTAAACTAGCACAGTGGTCTACTAGGACCTTAAACTAGCACATCACGGTGTGCCTAGACCTTAAACTAGGAACACAGTCTACTAGAACCTTAAACTAGGATAACAGGAAATCTACCAAGACCTAAAACTAGGTTCCCAATTCAGCACCGATAGTTTAACATACATAGTTCTATGAATAAGTGAGTGAGAATACTTCCAATTTTCCATCTTCTATCACCTAAAAACATCTCTTGGGTAGAATGGGGTGGGTTGTTGTAGTTCCAAAATGAATTTCACATTGTCAAGGAAAAACCCTCTTGGACAATTGCAACGTCACCGTCCCAAGCATCTTGTTGATCTTCCAAAGTTGTTGTTTGGCATCTTGCTGACCTTTCGGAGCTACTGCCACCGCTTCCAATCATTTTAGTTGTAGCTTTCACCACTAGCAGCACTCACTCAAGTTCTAGTAGTATTGTGGCCCAGCCATAACACTACCATCCTCTAGCCCTCACCATCGCTTGAGCCTGGAAGAACATCTAGCAGCATGATTCTCTACCATGTTTCTATGTTTCTTGGCTCCTGCCTTTCGTTAGAACTTCTGAGCACTTGCATCACCATCACCTCTAGCCACTTGAGTGCTCACTTCTAGAGTGACTACTAGAGCTTTCCAACCTACCACCACCAACACTTACACTAGCCTTCCTACTTTGGACATTGCACATAACTAACATAGCGCTCATAGCCCTCGTAATGCCTAGGAAAATAGGACTTTGTCCTCATCTTACATGGTGGTTGTTTTTCTTGTTTTCTCTGTGTTGTGTTTGCAAGATGAAGCCTGGGTGGTGCTATTCAAAGATGCATTTCATCATCATGGCAAGGCACTACATTGTTCCAATGTATTTGCTTCAGCTCACCTAGCAACTTAATAGTTCACATCCCTACTATCCCCTTAGCCAAACTAACCTCTAGCTCTTGATCTTGCAATCTTTCACATCCTTTGCAAGCTTCCCCAATGCACATGTAATCTTTCCTATAGTTATCCATTGCACCCATGATGGATGTAACACAACTCATCCCATGGAGAGCCTTTGTGGGATGGTTAAACCTCCAAACAGATGTAACACAACTCATTGTAGAGAGGAAACACGTATCCT
This sequence comes from Gnetum montanum, assembly GCA_015680685.1. Taxonomy (NCBI): domain Eukaryota; kingdom Viridiplantae; phylum Streptophyta; class Gnetopsida; order Gnetales; family Gnetaceae; genus Gnetum; species Gnetum montanum. Next base: position 130,409 of record MNCI01012880.1, read on the forward strand.
ACATATGCGACGTGGTTTCCTCTAAGCAAATGTTGGAGCACAATTCACCTAGCAATACAAAAAAAGTTGAAGAAAAAGAGAAAAAAAAGAAAAAATATAAGAATATAAAAAAATAAAAAAATAAAAAAGAGAAGAAAGGGAAAAGAAAATGACACAAGCCAAATGCCAAAGTCAAATGGCATAGTTTTCATCTTGCAACTAGTTCGGTCCTAGATCGACTGTCTTACAAGCACTCCAATGAGAGGTTGAAATCCAAAGGGTAGGCCACCTCTACATGCTAACTCTCTCACAAGCACTCTAATGAGGGATCATGCTTTGGAGACAAGCCATCATGATGTTGCATCCTACAATTATCTTCTCTATGCATTGTCCCTTGATCCATCTTCCTAAACTATTCCCTATCACACTTCATTTCATTGGCACTCAAGCATAGCAAAGCATCATCCAAGTAGGCACCCAAAAATGGTGTTGGTGTCATATTCATCATGGTGTTTCATATTCTTTATTGACATCTCTTAGTTCAATCTTGTAGACATCAACAAAGAGGGGCCAATGAAACAACCCAAATTTTGAGCTCCTTTAGTTCAATGGCAGATTTGTCTAAGTATCAAAACTTGGGAAATTTTTTTTCTAAGTCTGGTATCACGCTGTGAAGTGTAGACAACATAGCACATTGGAAGTCTTGATTTTTGCAAAATTTTTATAAGTTTTCTTGCTACACCATAGCATAGCCAGCATAGCACACACTTCCATGGCCAGTTTGCACAAATGTCAAGCCAAAAGTGGTCAAGGTCTACTTGGGATGGACCAAATAGTTTGGAAAATTTTCTATCTTCCAAACTATCAAGCTCACTATGCTTTTTAGCTTTCCCAGCTTGACACATATCCCGGTTTCCAATCCACCCAAGTACTAGGTTAAAGGTTGTCAAAAGTGCTCAAGATGGATGAAACAGTTTGGCAAATTTTCTACCTTTCGGGCTATCACACTTTGCTACACTACATAGCATAGCCAACATGACATAAGTTTTAGGGCCAAATTTTTCTAAGCATTAAACAAGGATCCATCAAGCTATCTAGACATGGAAGATGCATTTGGAAATTTTCTGACTTTTGAGGTTGTCTATCCTACTACACCATAGAGTGTGGTCAGTGTGCCATGACGAAACATTGCAAGTTTTGTCACAATTTGATAAAGTACTTATGCTATGCTCTACTATGCTACGTAGTGTAGACAACATTACAAGTCAAAATCTACAAAAAATTTTCTAAGTGTTCACACTACGCTCTGTCACGCTGTGTAGTGTAGATAGCATGACACATGGAAAATGCCTTTGAATGCCTCCAAAAGCTCCCAGAACTCAACATTGAGCTTCATTTCATCTTTGATATACTTCCAATGGCCAAGATTAGGAGTTTTCCTTGCTTTTACACTCTCTACTGATCCCCAAAATTGTCTTTACACTTAGCCATACTCGAAAGAGGGGGAAGACATAGTCCTGGAGTGTAGACTCTGAGTTGCATTTGTTTTGACACTGTTTGTAGGTACATGGTGGTTTCTCAAACTTAGGCACATGTAGTCTAGGTGGTGTGGTCATAGTTTGGTAGATTCTAAGTTCCTATTCCTATCTTGTAGATTGTAATACTTTGAGATTAACACTTAGAGCTTGACATTTTGAGCATAACATGTTAGCATGACTTGTCCATGCCCATGCTACATGGGACCTAGGCCACATGGTGCCTAGTCCACATCTTACATCAACCCTAGCCCTATAAATACCTTGATAATTAGCATTTTAAGGGTTGGTTGGAAAAAATAATTTTGAGCATTAACCGTTAGAGCACTCCTAGCATCTTCACTACTTCTACATCCAAGCTTGACACCTGGCCAAGTACCGTGACATAGTCTTCCTTACACTAGCATAATGTGATGACTATAAACCTAGCAGGTTCAACCTCCTTCATAGCTACTAGCATTGTGTCTGTGATGTCTGAGAGACTGTGACCATAATGCTATGCTACTTCTATGCTTGTTTAATGCCACATACTAGCTTCAAACATTATTCAATTAAAAGTTTCATGCCCTGATCTTCGAGCAATGCATTTCTCCACCCTTGAACTTTGGTTCTATATTCTCAGCATTTTTTTCAAATTTCTCAGCATTACTCTTGCATTTTCTTCCACTATCAATACACCTTTGCATATTCAAGTTACATTATGTTCTTTCTCTTTGTCGTAGCTCCCACACGAAGCTCATTAAAAAATCTATTTATACATGGTTATTGTTACACCATGTAAGTCCCTATCTAATCGACCAGACCATTCAGGGCATCTCATTTCTACTTTTTTAGCATTGCCCTCACATGGATTTTGGGTTAGGCTGTACACCTATGGACCTCTTAGTGTTCTAGCTACAAATGTTTTTGGACATCACAATTTGACCACTTCGAGCATACTCTTGCTGCTTGGTAATCCTGGTAACAATTAATGTTTGGTAATCTAGTAGCATAAAACATGTTTAGGATGTGTACGGTAAGTGGAAATAGATGCTTATGTTAGGATTAGTTAGGTGTAGCTAGTTAGATTAAATTAGAAATTTAATTATTTTATCTTATTCATTATTCTTTACCCTTAGGCGACTTAAAAAAAAACATAAAAATGATAAAAATCATATGCCTTAGTTGCACTTAACCATACCCTAACATTTTATAAGTGTAAATTGGGAAGAAAAATTATCATTATGGTTAGATTCACTTCCCAGAGACTAGTATGCTTAGAAAGCTATAATTCAACGGAATTTGACTAGATCGTGCTTGAATGCTTAGTGATTCATATGGTTGGGCATAAGGTCTACTCACCACTCATCATTGGCACCATTGCTAGGGACTTGTAGTTTGATACATGCCCTATCTAGAACTTAGTGAATATTATTTAGGATCTTTGGATCAAACCCTAAGGTCAAAATCATTCAAAAAATATAATAAATACATAATAATTAATCAAGACTATACTACAAACACACTAAGAAATTATTTCTAATAAAAATATCTTCTTCTTCTCGTAAGCATGCTAATTCTAAGTCAATAGTACCATAAGAATGTAGAGTGGTCTACACTCATCCTAATGAGTTTGCACCCAATTTTATGTACATTGTCCATCAAGATGAGAAAATGCAATGGTGAGACATGGAGGGGAATGTTGTACTACCACCTGACTGATCTATTCCCAAGATTCTTCTTCAAATCCTTCCTAGGTTGAGCATTGAGGAGCTTCATGGAAAGTATGTTATGGAAGACCATGACTTTCAGTAATACCATCCCACTGAAACATAATGCAAACAAGATCAGCAATAGGAAAAGCACTACAAATACATGAAAGGGAAATGATTCACTAACCCTTTATTCTTCCTAGATTAAAAATATGATGAGGAACATTTTTTGGAGAGTTCTTAACATGTAGACTCTCCACCTCTTGACTTTTGTGAAGGGGATTCAAACCCAAAGCTTAAATCAATGATCAACAATCTGATTTCTAGTAATAGTAAGCCCCATAGTCATGATAGTTCTAAGAAAGGGAGTTGAAGTGAAAACTTAGACAAGAATAATTATGATCACTCCAAGGATCATGGTAATGATAAACAAAGGGAAAGTGATAGAAACCATGGTTGTGGTGGTCCTTCTTCCTCTTTCCCCTCTTCATTTGATTTAGTTTCCTCCTCCAAATCTGACTAGAACCAAGATGATGGGACAACAATGATAATCACAGAGATTACCATGAATGAAGGGATGGTAGAGGACATCATAAGAATCATCAAGATCATGATGATGAACCTTTTTTGGCCACTCAAAATATTCTCAACATCATAGAGGCTATCAGAATTCCTACCAGGCATGTGAAAGATAGTCGAACCAAGAAGCTAGACATGAACAATATTATCAAATTTGAGGAGGGATATAACTCAAATCCTCAATTGTATTTACAAGCCTTTTTTGATGCCTGTGCCTTGAAAAATATTGAAAATGATTAGCAAAAGCTCAAGCTATTCCCCAAAACACTCATCAAGGAAGTAGAAAGCTAGTACCAATCTTTAGAACCAAAATCAATCTATCGATGAAGTACAATGCTAGAATTGTTTAGAGACAAGTATTAGATGTACCTTAGAGTGTCAAGCCTATGAAGGAAAATCCAAGGTTGAAAACTAGGAATACATAAACCCTTTAATGCCACCATGGGTAGGTATTATTCCCTTTTGCACAAATGTCCTGGCCATGGTTATTTTCAATGGTAGTAGCTTCACCATATCATAGATGGGCTCTGATAAAAAATGAGAAGAACTATTGGAGTTTAAGCCCAAGGGAGATAGTCAAAACTAAGATCCCATTAGATTTAAGGGTTGATTGAGTAGGTTGTAAAAGAAGAAGGTGAGTTGAAAAAACATGAAAGTATTAAGGAGTATAATTAGGATCCTTCCATCAGAAAAAGGGAAGGTTCAATTTTGTGATAGTGAGAGGGAAGCATCACTTAATGAGGTGGTGTAGTAAAAATCCTTACCAATTCAAAAATCTGTCTAAAATTTCAACTAAGATTGACAAAATGTGGGAATCTTTAGATGAAAACTTTCAAACTACTTTAAAAATTGTAGAAGAATCCAAAGAACAAGGTAGTGATTGTGATCATAGAAGAAGGAAAGAAGCTAAACATGCCTAGAAAAGGGCTAAGGGAAAGGCTACGATGGTAGAAGTGGATGTGGAGTTAGAATCAAATGATGATGATGGGTGTGACATTTGCCAATATGAAAATCCAAAGGGATGTTCCCTTCTTGTGTTACACTTACATGAATTTGGGGTGCATGTCCTAAATCTTATACTAGCATGGAGGCAAGCACCCAAAAGTTTGCCTTATCCTCAAGGCAACCCAAGATAGTTCTACCAACAACAATAGGCTTATTATCCAAGTGGAGCTCCACCACAACCGTATGAATGGTATCAGTAGTTGCAACACCCATACTCATGGGGGATGCCACCACCAAGGTAGCAGTACCCTTAGAGGTAACTAGATCTATATGGGTACTATGTTTAGCAACCAATGTCTCTGTGTGACTCTTTTGGTCATGCTTCTTTTTAGCATCACTACTATCCTCTAGAGTATTACAAAAATCATTTTCCATCTACTAGAGGAAAAACCCCATATCCTTATCATCCTTCAACACATGCTCCTCCACCCTCAACCTAATTACCACCTACTCCATCCATGCAAGGTGAACTTTCAGCCTAGTCACAACAACGTAATGCTACTGGGGCCATTAATTTATAGCCAGCTTCTCAACCAAGTGGTTATGTACCAAGATCCCCTAAAAGACCATTATTCCAAAAAATAGTCCTACTAAACAATCATCTACTTATGCAGTTGGTTGCCTTGTATCTTCTTCATCCTATGCATCCATTCCTTTTGAGAGCCCTTCAAACTAAATGCCTCCCAAGATCCACATAGTTATGTTAATCCACACTATATTTGATTAGATCAAGACTAGCAACCTTCCTATGAAAAGATCTAATCCTAGAAGTCCTCTCATCTATTTGCAAAGAGCTAGGAATGAGCCATATAAGCCTCTTCTTGACTTAGGTTCTAAAGTTAATCTAATTTCTCATAAAATTTACAATGCCTAAAACCTAGCTCCTCTCAAGAAGAGAAACATTCATTTAGAATTAGCAAATCAATCCATCATTGTTCCTTTGGGTCTAGTGGAGGACATTGTGATCACTGTCTATGGATGGTCATATCCTATCGATTTCCTAGTAATCAAAGTTGAAAATTGCAAGGGAGACTTCCCAATAATTATGGAAAGGGCTTGGTTGAGCATTGTTGATGCACAAATGGGCATCAGAGATCTTTCTCTGAAAAGTTTCAAGGAAAATTCATTGGGAAAGATAAAAAGGAAATGATTTCAATGCATCAAGTATAGTAATACAAGGTGCAATTGCATGTAGAAATTCTATTCTATGAAAAGAACATCCATTTCTACATGAAAATAGTGTGCAAATGAGGTAGATATTCAAAGGTTCTTGTATGCAACAAGCACAAAACAAGAGGGCACCTAGTGGTTGATAGTTAAACTTGGAAGAAACACACTTTGCATGAAACCTGTTGAGAGATTGACATGTGTCTATGTTAAAGGCATGGATGGACTAGAGCAAGTTCATCACCAACTCTCTAATGATGCAAATGATGATGCCTATTGGAAAGAGTTGGAAATCACTAAAATTTCTAAATAAGAGTCCTTAGAGTTGAAAAGTCTACCTACTAGCATAGAGTATGCATTTTTGAAAAGTGGTAAGCCAACAATCATTAATGCCAATCTTACTCTTGAATAGAAATGGATGTTGTTAAGGGTGGTCAAAAAATGGCCAATAGCCTTTACTTGGTCATATCCTAAACTCATAGGGATTGATCCTAAGATATGTCAGCATCATATTTACACTATTCTAAACACGAAGCCAAAGAGGCAGTCATAGCAGTGATTAAACCCCAAATTGAAGTAGAACATCAAAGAGGAAATTGAACAACTCCTCAAGGTGGTGTTTATCTATTATTCCATTGCAAATAGTGAGTGGATTAGCCCACTCATGATTATGCCAAAGAAAGGTGGTAAGTGGGGGGGTCTATATTGACTTCTGGATATTAAATATGGCAAAATTCAAAGATAAATTTTAATTATAATTTGTGAATTAAGTGTTGGACACTATATCTAGGCATTTCTATTATAGCTTTCTATATGGTTATAGTGGCTTTAACCAAATCCAAATTGTGCCAAATAATTAGGCCAAAACAACATTCATGAGTCCCTAAGGAGACTTTTGTATATTGAAAAATGCCTTTTGGTCGATGTAATGCTCCTACAACATTCTAATGCTTGGTCTTGAGCATTTTTTAACAAAAAATTGGTTGTAGGATGGAAGTCTCCATGAATTACTTCTTCACCTATGGTGCCATTTTTCAGCAAGCCTTGAACAACCTTGAGTAAGTACTTAAAAGGTGTGTGAAGATGAATCTTTGGCTCAATTGGTATAAAAGACATCTGATGGTCTAGGAGGACATTGTACTGGGGCATAGAATTTCTCAGGAAGGGATTAAGGCAAACCCTAAAAAGATAAGGGTCATCTAAGGAATAACTAGCCAACCAAAAATCATTAAAGATTTCTAGTCATTCCTTGAACACATTGGCTACTACTAGCATTTTATAGAGAATTTATCTAGGATTACAAAATTGTTGGTTAAGCTTACAAAGAAAGATGCTCCATTCATTTATACAAAGGAATGCAAATATGCATTCCAGAGCCTTAAGAAAAATATCATAGAGACTCTAATTCTATGAGCACATGACTAGTCTAGACCATTTTATATAATGACAGATGCATCAAACTATGCCTTGGGAGCCATGATTATGTAGTTAGATGACAAAAAATGTCCATATTACATCCACTATGCAAGTCAAAGAATTTTGGGTGCATATCTAAATTACATCATAACAGAGAAAGAACTAATGGTGGTGGTGTATGCATTAGAGAAATTTAGGTACTATGTGCTTAGATACAAAGTGCTTGTGCACATTGACGATAGTGCCATTCACTTCCTTATGAACAAGCCAACGGTGAACCCCTGTATCATATGGTGGTTGGTGATCTTCTAGGAGTTTGATCTTACAATGGTAGATTGAAAGGAAACTAAGAATATGGTCACTGATCACTTGTCTTAGTTATGATGGGATAGTACAAAGGAGGAGAGCCTGCTCTCTAACCAATTTCTTGATAAACACTTCTTTATAGGTTCAATAAATGAACAAGTGCCTGATGAACCAAAATGATATTATGACATCCTAACTTATCTTATTACTCAAGAGATGCCATAATATTTGGACTACAAGAAGAAACAATAGTTTCTTCATCAACCCAAACACTTCATGGAAATCAATGTACACTTTTACAAGGTGTTCATTGATGGCTTGGTTCATTGGTATGTACCTACTACTAATCAATTATGCATTATCTAGAATGCTCATGAGGATCCTTGTGGGGGCCACTATGCTAGGAGATGCATGACCATTAAGATCCTAATGGTAGGGTATTATTGGCCAACCATCTTCAAGGACACCCACCAATTTTTCCACTCTTGTGAACACTGTGCATAAGATGGTGGGATGACCTTTTTGAATGGAGGGACCTCAACAATGGATTCAACCACTGGAATCCTTTGACATATGGGGCCATTGACTTCATGGATCCCATCATGCCCATGTCAAATGAAAAGGCATACATAATTGTCGTAGTCCATTACTACATAAAATGGGTAGAAGTAGCAACCTTCATCAACTATACATCATCTACTATTGTGCATTTTGTACAAAAAATTTTTGTAAATAGGTTTGGGACTACTATGTGCACTTATTTCTGATAATGGAATTCATTTTATAGGCACCACCTTTTATAAGCTTATGAAACACTTGGGGATTAAAGATAAACTAAAAACACTCTACCACCCCCAAGCCAATGATCAAGCAAAAATTACTAATAAGGAGATCATGAAGATGCTGATAAGAACTATTAGTAAATATAGGAGAGACTAGAGCACAAAACTAAACAATTCCCTCTAGGCATATTGCTCAACATGGAAACTTCCTATAGGCTACTCTCCCTATGAGTTAGAGTAGGGAAAATTACCAAATCTACCTATCTAATTTGAGCTTTGTACACTTTCAACAACCTATGACTTGGACATTAACCTTAGCCTTGCATAGAAATAAATATTAATCAACCTGAATATTCTAGATGAAAATTAATTAGTAGCCCTATCCTTAAATGAATTGTAGAGAGAATTTAGTAAACAATGCCATGACCTTAGGATAAGGAATGTGAAATTTCAACTTGGAGACATGGTCCTCTATTGGAACCCCACACATGAACCTTAACAAAATAAGTTTCAAAAATTGTGGAAAGGGCCTTATATAATTTATGAAACCTTTCTTTCTAGGGCCATGTTGATCTACAAACTTAAGAGCCTAAACAAAAAGTAGGTGGTCAACACATAATAAGTCAAACATTTCCATGAGCCAAAGCAAGCTAGTGGAAGTAATGCCTCAATCAATGGATTACCTCACTTAATCTTTTAGATTTCCTCCTTTCAAATCATTCATGGGAGAGTTGGCCATCCATGCTAATAAGTTAAAGTGGTTCCTTATTTTTTCCTAATTTGTTTTTACACTTTGTTTTATAACTTTTTTATTTTACACTTTGTTATTTTTTTAAATTTTTGTTTTACAACATCATTAGTATGTTTTATTTTTCTTGAATATTTTACAATTTCTTTTATATTTTCCTTTATTTTGGTATGAATTTCCCTTGTTTTTTAATAAAATTTATTTATTTCCAATAGGACATAGTGGTGCTATAGTCATTTTCTTATGGTGATTTGTACTTAACATTTTTGATTGCTAATGTCTGGTTTCTATTTTTAAATTTTGATAACTAATAACTAAGACAAACTTTCTTCTTCATGGAATAGGCAATGAGTCCATGTCATCCATCTATCCATGAACTCTATGGTTTTCCTTATTTTCAAAACATGAGATCACTTTTCATTAATAAAACCTTAATGAGCTTGTGACCTTGATAGTTTCTAGATTTGAAAAGGATTCAAAGATTTAAAAAGGGTGTGACTTCAAAGGGATTCAAAGCTCTTTGTACTTCTACCATCTTGAGTGCAAGTGTGTTTTTCATGGATTTCCTAACATATCATATTGACCAATAATAGGAAGTTGAATAAATCTTTAAATGGTGTGGTTCTCATCTAGAAAAAATTATGGGACTTCAAAGCACATCCCTTAGAGACAATAAACATGCTACAAGTACTAGTTATGGGACTATAAAGACATGTTACCCCATGCCCAAGGTCCCCTCTAACTAAGGCCCTTTCTTGATTCCTGGTTCTCTTTTCTTCTCTAAAAGGAATGATGTTTGATCTGTGAAAGCATTCTTATGTCTTAATGAGGTGGATTGGTGTTAAAGTGGTGATGAGAAGTCACTGAACATAGTTGGTTTTGGTCTAGAATAAGGATGGACTCTATTGCGCATTTAACCATAAATTCCATAAGGGACTTCATGTGACCATGATTTGGAACTCCATTCCGCTCTCTCTATCATCCATTAATGCTTCCATAATTCACCCTACTATCAGTTGTCTATGTTTTTGCCCAATGTGCTAGTTTCATGTGTTGAAATTTGTAAATAGATTCTCCAGGTTTGGTACTTAACTTTTCATAACCATTAATCAACCATGGGGTCCACAGACTCCTTAGTTGAGATTATGCAAGGGCAAAAGGACATGTGTCACTATGGGGAGGACCCACTTGCATATCTCGTGGTTTGGTTAGGTAAGCTCCTTACCCTTAAATGTTCCAACAATCAAACCTTTCCTACACGCCATAGTGCATCCAACTATGTGCTTCTTAAGACATTTTTCTTCATAAAATCTCATTCTTTAATTATTTCTCAATTTTCTAAATTTCAAAACCCTCTTCTAATATTTTCATCATGTTTATGGATTTTTGGACTTTTTTTTACCCTCATTTCACACAAAAACTCCTTGTTTTTTATTACTTTTGACAAAGTTAAGGATGGTCAATAGCTACATCAACTAAGCCCAGTTGACTAGGCCCTATTGATTCAGTGCAAAAAATCTATAAATATCACCCTACACTTTGAAATTTTTTATCATTTGCTTCAAAATGGAAGAAGATTTGTTATAATTTTGCAAAGTCGAAAACCTACCAAAGCCCATAACTTTTACATCATTTGTCCAAATCATCTTATTCTTTAATCCTATAGCTACGAGAGGTAAGCTCTTAGTTATGGGGGCCACAAACCTTAAATTTTATGATGAAAATTTTTCAAAATTTATTCTAACTCCCTCAAAGGTTTAATGAATAAATTAATATTAAACCATTAATTTTTGAGAATTTAACCATTGCATCAAACTTTGGTAAACATTAAATTACTTATTAATATTAAAATAAGAATAAAATAATAATTGAAATGATCAAACCCACCATGATCACAACCTAGCTGGGTGTAACTTTCCAAAAGAGGTAAGGTATCCCAATTGTTTTAAGTTATACATTAAATGCTAACCTTTGGTCATGTTGTGATCACAGATGGCACCAAGATTGAAACAATCGTAGGAATAAGGACCATCCCAATAAAAGGACAAATAACCCAGATTTGGAAGGGAATAATAGGAACAAGCCTGAGAGCAATAGTAGAAACCCATGTAATTGGACCTCTTCAAGAGGAGCTCGAAGTGGAATTTGTTTGACAAATTTCCAAAGAAGAGGCTGCTACATAGCAATCTCATTAAGTAGAGGCACTAAGGCCTATACCAAGACTTGAGATCATATCAACACAAGCCTTCCTTAATATGATTAAGGCTCATGATTTCCAATGCTTAGTTCTCCAAGAACTAAACTTTGGACCATTCTTAGAACATGCCTTACCAGAAGTCAAGAAGCAGTTGCAAAGATCTCCCATATGGCCAATCATCACTACCAATAGGGAGTGGTATATGGTAGAGACATATCTCTTTTGAAATAGCAGAAAGGTAGGAGCCACTATGAGAATCAGAAGCTATTGTGCAAGCTCATAGTCTACCTAATTCTGGAAACCATCTAGTAGAAATATCCACATAAGAAAACCTAGAGGCAAAAAAGAAGTGGACACAATGGTGTTATGGGATTGACCACAAGGATTTTGGCACACTCACATTGGTGGAGCACATATACTTCATGATAGTAGCTTATCATCTCAATCTAATGATGAGGCCTAGTAAGGTAACTACTTTCTCCACCTGTGCATGTGCTACTTTAAGTGGAAAATTTCCTATAAACGTTCTATAGGTAATCTATCTAGAGATAGAAAAACACTTCAAGGAAAATGCACATGGAAGGAAAAGCTTGCCCTTTCCATGCCTTATTAGAAAACTTTGTAAAAGGGTAGGGATAGTATGCCATGAAAATGACACAATCAAGCATACTTCCATTACCTTTTTGTCAACCCTTTCCATGTCCAAAGAAGAGAAGCAAAAACTGCCACCACCACCACATACTCAAGAAACAACACCAAAGGCCTACACTACCATTGAACACCTATGAAAAATTTGAGAGTAGCTCTTGCTTAAGTGGGAATAGCAAGAAGGAACAAGTGGTGAGGATCCATTTATGTACTGTCCTACAATGAGTTACCTTAATCAAGTGGCTCAAACAATTAGACAGATGAAGGGAGGTGGGCCAATATTCTCAGCCCAAAGAATGTAGCTACCCATGAGGTTAAATCCTAGTGTTTGAGAGGTAATGGTGTCTCTTTCATAATAATAGTAATTCTTAAAAATCTTTGGAAATGTCACTACCTTTTTGGTATGCTTGGAGGAGGGTGAGGGGGTGACTATCTTGGTGATGTAGCACAAAGGGTAGGAGACAGTAGCAAAAGTGATTGTTAATCAGATCATCAAAGGTAGTTGGAAGAGAGTTCTTCTATAGGTAGAGTTTCCATATAATAATTGTTATTAGGATTTCTTGAAACCAGCTACATAGGAAGTATTGTATGGTAGACCTTACTATACATCTCTATGCTAGGATTTCCTATATGACAAACATCATTAAGAAAAAAAGAGAGTATATTAAAGTTATCAAAAACAAACTACGGGCATCATATAACATGTACACCAAGTATGTTAACAACTAACGATAACCATTAGAATTTAATCTTGGTGATTAACATTTACTTAAACTATCATTTTTTAAATGAATCATGAGGTTTGGTAGCATAAAAAATGTGGATCCCTATGACATTAATCTCTTTCCAATATTAAGGAGGGTTGGTGATATCATCTATTAGCTTTGTCTTCTATAGTAGTTGCAACTAATTCATTATGTATTTCTTATGTCTATGTTAAGGAAGTATGTTGTAGATCCTAGTTACTGGATAGATAGATAGGTTGTTGATCTTTAGCCTAAAGTTAGCTTTGTTGAAAAATGAGTTACAATTACTGATAAAATGGAGAGAAGAATAAATTGTAAGGTTCTTACAATGATTAAGTGATCTATCAAAGACATGGACCATAGGAAGCAACATGGAAAGTGAAGAAAGATCTAGATAGCACATACCCTAAGAACATCTAAGAGGAAGATTTTTAAGGGAAGGAGAATATAACATTCCTACTCTAGACATTCATTAACCCTTGGTATGTTTTTGATTTGAACCCCTAATATCATTTTCATAATCTCTACATATATAGTTAATCAATCCTTTGTTATATTAATTATGCTTTATGAGCTGTATTTCTTTTTTTATTAGATTTCTTTAATTTTTTAAAATTATAAGATTATTTGTAATCTTTTTCTTTCTTTTTATTTTCTTAAGTCTAATATTTTTTCTATGTTGTAGTATTTTAAAAAAATTTATATTTTATTACTTTAAATATCATTAACTATTTTGGATTAATTTAGCACATACATACTAGCTACTTTTCTTGGAGTTTTGATTTATCGATCGATCATTACCACATGGGGTAAAATTTTGGTTTGGTATGGTTGTTTTAATACTTTATAAATTTATTCTATTTTTAATTTGTTACTAGCTTATGTTTATAGAAGCTTTTGGATCCAACTTCCTTTAATTATGATTTTGGATCATGGAATAGCTAGTACCTTATGATTAAACTTGGTTATTAACTTACTCTTAGTAGATTCTACTAACACTACTATAGGCTATAAACCAAATGAAAAAAATTAGTTTAAACATATTTTTTTATTAAAAATCTATTTTTAATTTAGTTTTTCTCATTAGAATTCTCTTACTCACCAATAGCAAATAATGTATAGAATATAATCTTGGCTTTGATTCCATTAGAGAACATCCATGTTACTTCACTTACTAAATGTTTAGGAGATAGAGTTAGAGATAGAGATTCTAGTAGATTGACCAAGAGCTAGTGAGATTAAGATCTATAGCTAGTTAAATCTAGGATATTGATCAAGACCCTATGGTAAGTTGTATTTCTATATCTTGTTTTAGATTTCATTTTTTATCTTCAATCATATATAGGGTTCAAAGCCTTGATGGGGGATCAAAGCAACATTATGATCCTTTCTATCATGCTATCAATTCTAGATAGGATAATATAGATTTTTCTCCTTTGGTTTTGTCATTTTAGTTAGTATGCATTGGTTTTATTTAATTTTATTTTTTAGTAATTTTTTATTGATTGCAAGAATTATCAAATATATTATTTTAATATTATTTTCTTGAATTTTTCAATTTCTAAGTTTTGATTTCATGCATGCAACATTAGTTAATGTTTTAATCAAGTTTGATCAAGTTTTGGCTACTTTTGATCATATGTTGATATCATTTCAAATTCTATGAATAATTTAGCTATAGAATTACAATTTGGAACCATTTTTTATGTTTTTGACCCTTAAGATAATTCTTGGTGATGCTCATCTCGAAGAAACACATGCTTAAAATGTTGGTGCAAACATTGAGGATCCATTATCTGTGCATCATAACCTAATCATGAGGTCATAATGAAGATCATAATAGATGGATGACATCATACTCTAATTTGGTACAAAAAATCAAGAAGATTTTTTTCAGTGACCCCTAGCCTCTTGGCAACAAAAAGTTTAGAAACCAACCAAAAACATATTTTCTAAAGCTTCCAGAATGCTTGAGAACTAGGAAACAACAATTATTAACATTTTGGAAATTATAAGATTTTAGAATGACCTTAAGTGATCTAGCTTTCTTATTAGTAAATATTATAATATTTTATTAGGATTCATCAATTCTCATATTTCAAATTTCGCTTTATTTAATATTTAATATTCATTGATTCTTAATCATTTATTAGTTTATTCCCCTAAAGCCTCTTATTTGGTTATATATATCTTTAAGGTAATTTATAATAATATCATTCACATAACAAATATGAGTTTCAAAATTATTTATCATTTTATTATAGTTTAGATTCATCTCCCCACCACCTAGTTTTTTATTTAATTATTTCATCTAGCACTCATATATTGGAATTGATAATTGATTTTTTCAATCTTTTATACTTTTTGGTAGTAACCATAGCATAGCGCATATCATGGAGATCAGTTAGACTCTTACAACATGAAGCATGTTATTATAAGTATCATTTGTTTCTAGTGACCATAGAATGAACCATATCATCATTACTACATTTCATTCATTTGTTCATTTAATGGATTTTCTAAATGTTGGTGAAATTAATAATTATTATTTTGAAATTGGTTACTTTATCATTTTGTCAACAACTAGTTTTTGTTTTTACATTGTTTGGTTATTTTGGTTAACATTTGTTCGTAGCTATCTAAGTACATGACTATCAAGCTATCTAATGCCTTCAATGAAATCCATAAGGGAATATTTTATTGGTTTTTTTAGCCTACTCACTATTAAGATTGATTTCCTTCATTTCATCTTCTTCTAGGTGATTATGTTAGCTTAGATAAGGAGGACTTAGAAGGGAATGTGTATGATTAATTCATGCTTTTAAACATTAACTTAAGATTTGGATTTCAGTTTAAGTTTAATTCTTTGTTGGAATGTTTAGCTACATTGTGGTATGAGGATCTTGTATCATCATTTTAATTTTTCTAATTTTTGTATAGACCAATTATTACTCATATTTTATTATGTTGTATTTCTTATCATGAAATTCTATTTGATGAGTACGCAACAATAGTGCCAAATACATTATGATTGTAAATGTATTTTTTTTCAATTTTATATTTGTAATTAATTATATATTTTTAATACTATAATTTATATTTTTTCATTGGGAAATAGGGATTCATATTATTTTTCCTTAGTGTACATGTTAGATTTGCAACACATTGAGCTATTTTCACTCTCATATGAACCTTTTACATTTTGCTACATTTCTTCTCTTTTCTAAATGTGCTTATCTTATGGATGCCCACTGCTTTAACTACCATATTATTTTGTTACCAATTTAATTTTTATTTTGTAGGGATTTAAATTTTTTTTCATTTTTTATAATTATATAAGTAATGTCTTTCTAGCGTAATCTTGGTTAGTAGAATCTTACACTTGTCTAAAACATTTTAGCTTCTTGATGCCTTCATGATGAAATAATGTCTTCTTAAAATTTATTTCAACATGTATTCTAAATGAGGAACCTTTAAAGCAATTATGATTTTTACAAACACATTAGCATCATTTTTCTTACTATTATGGTGAAAAGAAGACCATTTTTCATACCTTTGAATTATAGTCGTTTCTCTCATCGAAGCTCTTTGATCACATCTTCCTCTTGATCATTCCATAGTTCCAAAAGAATTATCATCATTAATCTCCTCTTTAGTTCCTCTTGAAGTTTCTTCAAAATCTTGATGATTACTAACCAATATCAAAAATAATTTGTTGCATTTTAGCTACAAAATGCTTAAATAAATCTTTGAGCTCATCAAGCTGTTGTCTAGACTCTTGATTAGTATTCTTCTTAGAAGTCATAACTTCAATAAATCTAAAGGTAAAATATTAAAGCAACAAGATAACATCTTCATAAAGTTTCCTTCAATTGAAGGAAAATAGTCCTAGACAATTTAAAAATTATAATGTAGAGATAATTCACTTCTAAAAAAATCAAAGAAAAACTTTATATTACAAAAAAAAAGATATCTTTAGTAATCTTATGAAGTTCACACCCTAACCCTAACTATTTCTAAAGCTTATCAATTATTCAAATATCTTCTAAAGCTTGATTAAGATTAATAACTCAAGTATTGATATTTTAAAACCAAAATGATCTTATATGAATATGATGAGGAGCTTTCTTAGAAAAACCTAAAAGGATCCATACCACATTCTTTCCAAGAAAAATATACCTTAGGAAAAAATAAAAAGAAAATGGAAAAATACTTTCTTTCATGAATCACGCTCAAAGTAGAGAAATATACCAATAATGAAGAACCAAACTCAACTTAAATCTTTCAAGAATCTTAGAGGCCACACATGTCCTCTCTTAATCCCTTAATTACTTAGATTTGGGGCATAAAGCTCAAGATAACATACTAATAGGAGATTCTATTAATCTCTATTAAGAGTTCTCCCTTTCGTCTCATGTAATTGGACATACCTTTTCTAGCATAAGTTGTTACTCTATTTTACATTCTTCTCTTTATTCTGTCTTATATTATCTTAACCCTTACTCTTATTACTATTATACTATTCTATAATCTCAAACCTTTATGACTATTTATATTTTCTTAAGTGATCTTTTAGCTTCAATGATGTCCAAAATATAAATTAATTTCTTTTGGAATTGGCCAACAAAAATATCTTATCATAGATAAGGCACCTTTGAAAAGGAGAATAATAGAGCTAGTGTCTCATGTAATACATGAGGACATTTCATTATGAAGAAAAATTCAAAACAAGAGAAATAAATTTATTAAATTAGCATTCTTGAATTGATTTCTAAATGTAAAGATGTTTGATGCTACTTCACTATTTTTTTAAGTTATTTTTTTGTTATGTTTAGTTAGGATTATGTCTTCATTGTATTTTAGCATGACTTCGTTTGTTTTATATACTTTCCATGGCCATATAATAATGTACACTTTGCAAAAAGAATCAATAAAATTGCAATATAAATTTTTTTCTCTCTCATTCTTTGTTTAAATTTCAAATCTCATTCTACTTTACTATTTCCACTTTAATTCTTTCAAACTGAATCAGAGGTTATTTTAAAAAATTTATAAATTACATTTCTCATTTTAGGACATCATTACTAAATTTACATTACATAAAATCAAAATTCAAGGACGTTTCATCCTTCTTCTAGAAGTTGAAAAGCCAATGATATGTTTCACATTATTGTAAGTTACCCAGCTATCCAATTAAAATTATTTTAGTCCTAGATTATTCCTCATGTGTAGGTGTTCCCAAAGAGATAAAATTCATCAAAATATGACCTAGCAAGCTCATGAAATTCAACTCTTTTTGTATTCCATAACTTGTGATCAAGTTGTGGTATTATAGATAAAAGAATCACAAGCTCGTCATGAATCATAGTATGCTAGAAATTAATTTTGTCCAAATAATCACATATAGATCACTTGTGAATAACATACCACAACTAATGATTAACTCATGGATGATTAGAATTATTAACCATTACATATGATTACCTCATGATAATTTATAGAAATAAGGTATATTCACCATGAGCCATGTTATGATTATGATATTCTTTAAAGCTAGACCATGACTCCTACGATAATAGTGACATTTTCAATTCTAAATTATTCTTTGTTTAGAGTCATAAAAATCGATGGCTAACTCATGCTCTAATACCATGACTCATGGTTTACTAATATTATAGTGATCATGATTTATGTTGTAATATCATGACTAATGGTAAATGGAATTTCTCAAATTTTCACAAGATTTGAGAGGTTTTTATTGCACAAGTTCATTTTGCATTTCACATTCATTCTTCTCAATTGGTATTAGGTCAAGAACATTTTAGATTTTCATCAACATAAGTGCCTAAGATATTTTAAAAAGATTATTAATGTTCAATGGAGCATAGGCCTTTAGTTTATGAACTAAACTAATGCAAGTACTTCTAAAAAGTGAAGATTGATAGGAAACTAATGAGTGGTTATTCTAGTGGTTTATTCTAATTATTAGAGCGGTAGTTTCTCTAAAATTAGAGTGGCATTTTTTCTAATTATTAGAGCAGTTGCTCCCAAGCCTATAAATATAGTGCCTAGGTGCACAATTTAGGAAAAAGTCTTGGAAAGAAGTCCTTCAAGGGAAGTCTTTTATAAGTCTTTTAGGAGTCAAGTAGTGAAACTTTTATAGTTAGAGTATTTTCCAAGTGCCCACAGTAGGAGGTCTAAGTGTGGATGGATCTTTATTCGAGCATTGTGTACCTAAGCACACCTTGTGTACGGCAAT